>PVIA01006582.1:0-95423 GCA_004024845.1 Tonatia bakeri | reverse complement strand
TCTTCTGATCATGCCACAACAGCTGCACTAACCTTTAGAACAGAGCAGTTCAGAGCAGGCCCGTCCCTGTTGACGCGGAAGTCTCTTTCAGGACAATATGATCTAGAGGTCTTGAAATGAGGAATAAGCAGCATGAAAATCAGGACTTTTTTGTGATCAGATGCAAAGCTCCCTGCCTACTTAAGTTTTCCAATAATTGGTTTCAAAATATCAACTCACATGAATAATAGTAGAATCGGCCAGTTCCACACATTCCCAGAGTTGTTTCAGTCCCTAGGGGCTGAGCCCCTCGTCTGGAAATTTTATCCAACCACAGCAGACAGCAGAGAAAACACTCTCATCAAACAGGAAGAACATTCTAGGGCCTGTTTTCACAAATAAAGGTTATGACACTACTGTTTTAATTTTCAAAAGAAGTTCAACTTCTCCTTCTTAGCACCCAAATATATATATACATATATATATCATTTTAGACAGTTCTTCAATAGAGCAGTAAGGATTTGATGTCGTTTTTCCAGTTGACGGCTTCATAGATTAACTGCCTGTCCCAGAAGTCTTGTTGAAAAGGTTAATGCAACCTGCTCCACCATCACGTCCACTTGTGGAGTTTTTGCGCCCATTTCACTCAATATCTAAGAAAGGGATCACACTGTTTATTTCTGGAATTCAATAACTTCAAATATAGGCTACTCTTTCTTCCTGCCGGAGACAATTTGGCTGATTGCTAAGATTTAGTCACATGCACTGCGTGGAACTAAATGTCATCATGTATGACAGTCAGGGACAGTAGGATCCAAGTCCACACCTGCATCATGAGAGAGGGAACAGAAGCTGAGTCTGAAACTAACTACTCACCCAAAGGACTTGAGTGAATCCTGCGTTAAGGTTCGTCGTGACTCACTGAAAATCATACAAATGATAATGTACGTCAGGAAAATACTGATGGAGTTCTGCTGCTGTAGTATCACTAGTGTTGATTTAAGTACATATATTTAAAAGTCAACAAAATATTTGTAATTTTATTCCCCCTGAAAGCGAGACAGAAATTAATGATAATAAGAGATTATCTATCTATCTATATCCAGTTAACGTGGGTCTGATTTTTAAAATAAAAATTGCATGTATTTAAGGTACACAAAATGATTATTTACAAAGTAAATTTTTCAAAGTAATCCAAGTACTTCATTTTGTTGTTGTAAAAGGTTTATAACAAAAAATAGCAAAGTCTGTCCGGTCTCCCCCCACTACCAATTCCCACTCCACCAGGTCAATGATTTTCAGCTCTTTTAGCTATTTCTTCCATCATTTACCTCCATATTTTTTAAAATATGCATATCCTGCTATTTAACTTCTCAGTCTTAGAACTTTTCTGTCAACTTCCTTTTCTGTCTCAGACGTCACCATCATCCTGCACCCCACCTACCCATGTACCTCTGCACTCTCAGTGAACTCGTGGGTACAAGTCAGTAAATTACATAAAATGTCATGTAGCATATTGCTTAATGTATAATTTAATATATGGACATTATATGTTAATGTATTCAATGAAAGCAAGTGTTTACATTGTCACATCTGGCCAGCACTCTGAAGAGCCTCGAGTGACATCTGTGCGAACACAGATACAAAATCTCGTGCCTCAGTCGGAATTTCTCCCGTCCTCTCCTTCCAGAGCCCCTCTAACGCCCGCTTCCATCTGGCTGGGTGCTCTTTGGTCCTGGCGCACTGTATAGGCCCTAGGATTTCCCTTTGCTACACTGGCATCCTTGGGCTATCCCTTCACCACCAACACACTTGTTTAAAAAAGAAAAAAGGCACCCTGGCTGGCATAGCTCAGTGGATTGAGCACGGGCTGCGAACCAAAGCATCGCAGGTTCGATTCCCAGTCAGGGCACATGCCTGGGTTGCAGGCCATGACCCCTAGCAACCGTACATTGATGTCTCTCTCTCTCTTTCTCCCTCCCTTCCCTCTCTAAAAATAAATAAATAAAATATTTTTAAAACAAGGCAAAACCATCATGACAGAAAGTAGGTCAGTGGTCACAAGAGACTAGGGTGGGGAGAAAGGGTTGGCTGCACGGGGCACAAGGAGATTTGGAGAAGGGGGACTAGTAGAAATGTTTTATATCATAAATGTGGTGGTGATGACATGTCTACATCTACTTGTCAAAACTCATCAAATTATATATTTAAAATGGGTAAATGTTATATGCAAATTATATATGCTAATATGAAAAATAAGATAAAATATGATAAATGTGATAAAAATATGATGTAGGTATTATATGGCCAGAGAAAAGCATTCACAATATATGAATAAAGTAATATTACAATATATTAATAAAGTGGATTTATCAATGGACTATTAAGAAATGGCTGCCTTTATCAGGCAGTTTAACTGAAACATTTCATTTGTGGGAACTAATTTAGAAAGGTGTTGGAAGAACTGAAAGGCCAACTGGGGAAAGATGTTCAAACCAGACAAGAGCAACATCTGGAAGTCTGTACCACACCTAAGGCTGGGAGAGATTTAAAAAAAAGGAAGGAAGGAAGGAAGGAAGGAAGGAAGGAAGGAAGGAAGGAAGGAAGGAAGGAAGGAAGGAAGGAAGGAAGGAAGGGAGGGAGGGAGGGAGGAAGAAAAAAGGGAAGAAGGGGAGAGAAAGAGAGAGAGAACCAACAGGACATGGCATTTTCAGACCTTAGGAACAGGGCCCTCCCAGCGCAATCAGAACGATGGTAGAGGGAGCCCAGCAAGCACACCCACCGCAGAGGGCGATGCTCCCTAAAGGGATCCGGAGCTACTGGCAGAGACACCCACCTCTTCACAGGGAAGAATGGCCAGAAATTGCCTGAAGCCCTGCTTCCTCTACCTGCCCGCCAGGCCTTCCTTTGACTGAAGTGGGCAGAAGCCGTTTGGCAACAGAATCAAAGAAAGAGTCTGCAGAGCCAGCGGAGCCAGCCATCTGGGACCCAAGCGCAGCAAGATGGTCTAGGTGTGCAGAGAAAAGACTGCAAAAATATGGTCATGACCACAATTACCTCTGGTAGAATGGTGTGTCGTTCTCAATTCCTTTCTTATACTTTAGCTTTTAAAAAAACACATATATGTCTCTCACAATCAACAATGAACAAACTTATAAAAATCGGACAAGTATGAAGAATCTCTGTACTTGATGGAGTCAAAGGGAATGCAACAAACCATCCAAAGGTTTCCACAGATTTTATCTTCTCCTCTTTAAGAATACAGAGAAGCTTCTGGGTTCGTCCTGGACTTGACTCTAGTCAGTGAAGGCGCTGAGTCTTCAGTCATCCCTCCTTAATTACGTTAAATGCAGTGTTGTTTTAAAGCGTTCCAGCTGAGCCCGGCCCTTGATGCACTCCCCTCCTGCCAGCTGGAAAGACTCCCGGTCCCTAGCAGAGCCAGAGGACGCCGCAGACACCAGCGGTGGGATCACACCCCCAGGCCAGGTGCCCTTCCCAGCGTGACCGAGGTGCCAGGCAAAGACGATTAATTGGGGGCCAACCGGACCTCGTGAAATGTATTTGGGTGATTTTTTACAGAGATTTATGAACAATATCTTCCCAATTTCACTAGCAATGGTAATTGTTCTGAGCATGAAATGCATGTTAAATGAGGTCACAGTATTCTTTTAAAATCTCACTGCATCAAAGTTCAACCACAGAAATAGAACCAGTAGGAGAACATACATATATAGATAACAGATACACACCCCCCATATACATGTATCTATATATAATACACACATCTATAATGTGTGTGCGCATGTGTATATACATATATGTACATATATCTCCACATTCATATATACAGATACGGAGATTTATTATAACGAATTGGCTTACGCAGTTGCGGAGGCTGGCTAAGCATGTACAAAATCTGGAGGCAGGCAGGCAGGCAAGCGGGAGGGCAGCGCACGAGCAAGTGGACCCCCACAGGCACGGCTGATGCTGCCATCACTTGCAGACAGGAGGGGCACTTCTGACAAAGGGAGAGCCACCGCTGACCCAGCTACTGTTGGGAATCTATTGCCATGAAGAGTCCAGTCTCTTACGGGCTTATCTCACTGGGTCTGGCCTACTGAGGACACTCTCCATTGTTTAAGGTCGCCTCATTATGGCTTCCCTTACCCCTGTAAGACCCCTTCGGAGACACACCGATTAGTGTCTGACTGAGTAACCAGAAGAGGTGTGTGTGCTGCAAAACGGCCGCAGCCCTCTCCTGTGTCCCCATAGTTTAGCCCAGCCAAACTGACACATCAAAGAACCAGAACACTCAGAACCACATTTAAATATATACATATATATAAATATATACACACACATTATCATTTATCAATGTTTTAAAAATCCAAATGTCTCTCTACTACCACAAGTATCTATCGCCTTCTTAACTGTAAGGCCTGGTTGTGCATAGTACTTGCTCAATAAACACTGAATGAAGGAGTGAATGAATGAGCGATATTTCTTCTCTAGGTGCTGCAAAATCAAAGCACATGGTAAACTCACCAATTTGAAATTTGTCTTATTTTGAAAACAAAGGAAAAATGAAACTACACAGAAAGGAAAGAGATGGTGGCGTGAGAAATGACGTTTGCTAGCCGAGAAGAGGACCCCTGGCCTTCCCTCTGCATCCTGTTCCTTTCATCTCATCCTGGAGCCCATCTGCGGTCCTTCTGGCAGAGACGGGGCGGGATGCGTGCCCCACGTGGGCTGCAGAGTGCCAGTCCCAGTGTCACTGCCCGATGAGTCACCAGGAGGTTTCTTTGACTTTGTCTCCGTTCCTTTTCACAACAGAAGACTCTCCGTGCACGTGGGGTTAGCTGTCTCAGAACCTCATCTCACTGCAACTTCTATCAAGCTCCGTTGTAACTGGCCATTTCCTTGTGCATTTCACCTTCCTCTAGTGTCACCTGCTTGTCAACAGGGCTGCTTTTGTCCACTTGATGGCCCAAGAGCCGAGTTCCTGCGGCGTTCTCGAAGCTCCCGGAATGAGCTGTAGGACGAACAAAGAATGAACCGTGTGCCCTTGCCTCAGACTGAAGAATTCGAGCCTCTTGAGATTAATGAACTTCTGAGTAAACGGTTTCCTTCCCACCTCAATCCTAGAGCAGGGGACAAAGATGAAACTCAATTGTCTGTGGATTTATTATTGGCCAGTACTATGGAGCTACTATTTCTCTGAGGATTATGCATATACCTGGGATTCTTTTTTAATTTTAAATTGAAAAGTTCTCACCTTGATGACGTCTGCAGGCTCGACGTGGAGGAACTCAGTATTAATGAGTGGAGCATTGAACTCTGGGAACGTGGTCAGATAAATAAACTCCGGGAAGACTCGGGAAGCAGCTGCAGGACGCAAGGACAATCTCTTGGCAACCCAACCTGGATTACCAGAGGTATGCTCGGATCCCCTGTCATACACTCAATTTTCTCCCAGGAGCGCAATTGAAAACAAAGTGAAACAACAACAAAAACCCCCTCCGGGGCAGGAAAAAACAACCTATAATCTATTTCAGCTTCTCAGTGAGAAGCACTAGCTAGCAAGGTCCATTCTGCTAACAAACTCACACCAGCATAAAGCTGGGAAGGTGCCACACTCAGAATTCAAGTTCACTGCATTTTACCCTAGAACTCTCTAGATGAACCAAGTAAATATTTTAGTAGAATCTCCAAACAGAATAACCTTTTACCAGTTTGTTATAAAAATTTAACTTCCCAGTCACTAATGTATAAATAAGCCATATTATGCTGAATGCATAATTCCCCCACTCTTTGGCTGAGTTTTGGGGTATCCCATAGATGTGCAAGTAGTGAGAGCCGCTAAGGTCAGAGGAACAATGTTTTAAGAAACAGACATTTTTAAATTTCCCAATTAAGGGGTCAAAATGCCCTGTTTGCTGACTGCCAGTGAACACTTGCTATGTGCTCATACCCTCAGACTCCTCGAGGTTCCCTGCCTCCAGCCACAGTGCTGCCCCGGACTGCAGCCTCAGCCCTTGGGGGCGGGACCCTGAAAACACAAAGCTAAAATGGACAGAAGGGGGACCTCTAACATAGTCCCCTGCCCTTTGGAACACTCTGGAAAGACCCAAGTTGGCCCATTATCCTCCATCTAAGAACAGTGATTGTGAAAAAGCCCAGTGTAGCATGCAAATGACAAGAGTCGCTATCAATCCACTCACTATTGATAACCCGAGTGCGTTAGTTATCTGTCACTGTGTAACAAATTTCCACAGCCAATCAGATCGTGCATTTTCTTTACCATCTAGCTGTATTTCATCTCCTCCCTGAGGCCTTCCTGGGCTTCCAGAAATACAACATTGTGTTGTATGTCATCTGGGATTATTGCTTAACTGCTTCCCCATAGAGTTCTCACTTCCCAAAATTAATTGTAGGCTCCTGCAGGACAGGAAGCATTGCCCCTAATCCTTCCGTGTCTCCCAGGGCCCAAGCGAAACAGTATCTTCCTACAGTACAAGCTCCAGGACATGCGCTCAGAAGTCATTTATAACTGATGCCCGGATTTTCCTCAGAACTAGAGCCACGCTGAGTTTATAAGAAAGATCATTTTGAAAAAGTAAAGAGATTTCAGGGAGAAATAAATGACCGACAAAAAGGCTTTGAATGGATTTCCTGTTTTACCCCCACAAGGTATCAGTGCAGAAAGTGTCAGCTGTGGTACGATGTGGTTCTAAGCCCTCCAAACACAAACGCAAAATGGTCCTCTGAGAATCGCTTCATTGGGCACTGAGGGGAAGAAACAATTTCCAAGGAAGTTTGACATCTAGTGTCTAATTGTGAACTTGTTTTGTGACTTTATACAAGTCCTTCCATCTTTTAGGCTTTACGCCTCCTGCTCCTGAAAGGAGCAGGGCTGCCCGGGATGATTTTACTGCCCACACAGCTACATGTTTCCAAGCTGGGGACTCCTGACCTCACCCACCATTCAGGAGCTTGCACAGTGCAGCACCCGACTGGAAATCAGGGCGCTCAGTGGGACACGGAGCCCAGACCACGGACGAGGCTTCTGCCCTGTTTTGCAGGGCACTGGACTTCGAGGGACTACCCACAGAGGCTCAGGGTGCTCCCCGTGAGCTTTCTGAGGGCCCTAAGAATGACGCCGGAACTGTGAAAGCTTTCCTTCTTTTTCAATGGCCTGACTGTTTCTTCCTATCCTAAATATGTCTGCATAGGAGAATTTTAATATTTGTATTTGTGTGCCTTCCACATCAACCCTAAGCACACTTTTCCTTAACTTAGAAAATGCAAATCATGATAAAATGATGATGATCATGATGCCAGGAAATAGTGAAGTTTTCAGAGGAATGAAAATACAAAACAGAAAAAGATTAGAGGCATTTTTTACTAGCCCAAATAGATCTATAATTCCCTGCTTTGAAAAATTTTCTACAGAGATCCTTATGCCCAGTTCTTTGCCTTTTTTCCCCCCAATTCTGGAGAAGTTCACCTGACATTGGATGGTGTTACGAGGTGTCACAACTTGACCGATAAATGCCTGTGTAGAAGAGAAAACTCTGCAGCCGTCACTTGGAATTGAGAACTTTGGGGGCAAAGTGTGGACTCAGAGATAACCAAGCAAGTCCTGAGAAGGCATGTGGCGCAGTCAATCCTTAAATTTGAAGTGACACAGCAAGAAACGTCTTATTACGCCTGTTCACTTTTGAGCCCCTGGGGGGAGATTAGCAACAAAGTAAATACACATCAAAAAATATCTCTCCACTATCCAGAACACAATTGTTATAGGGGACAAGTTCTTAAAAGTGCATGATGACACAAAGTAGCTTTGAAGTTGCCTCTGGTTGGCATCAGAAGGCTCTTGGCATAAAAAGCTCAGCAAGACCTTCAAGGCAGCCTGCTCCTAACTGCCCCCCACCCCCGCCCACTGCTGAAAAGGAGCATCTTCTGATGGGAAGATAGATGCTTGATCTGGAGAATGTTCACGTCGCACTGGTGATGGCCTCAAGCATCATCTATTTATGCAAAAAGGCTATGTCAGAGAGAGTCCTATATGCACTGGCCGCAGGGAAGCAGGGTGGAGACAGAGGAGGGCAATCTCCCTGAACATCTGTCACGACTACACTTGAAACCTTACTGCACAGTCAAATGCAATCTGGTTGGTACCTTGGACTGTTAAGCCTCAGCTGCGTGGATGAGTATCTGCAGTCCCGGCTACCTGTTTTATCTGTTTTGATGATGCCAATCACTACACACGCCAGTAAGCCAAGGAGGCACAACCCACATAATCAGCTGTTGAACAGAGAAGCAGAATTTGACCACGGCAGTCAGAAAACGAGGTGCCCATTATCATGTGCCCTCCTGTTCTTTTCCAAAAGGAGTCGGGCAGGGAAGTAAACACACTTGCCCTTCCAGTTGCTGCCAATTTACTGTGTCTTTCTCAGCTGATGAAGCCACAGGCCATCATCACTCTGCATCTTGTCAGCAAGAATGGCAGTGGACAAACAGCCACAGCAGCAGCTTTCCTGTCCCCAACCCGAGGAAGCAGGGAAAGCAGTTCGCCCACAGAGCCAGCACGTGTGGTGCTAACTCCGGCCACAGCACAGCTCCTGCAGGCTTGGCTGCCTGCTGCACAGTAAGGGCCTTCTGTAATTTATTTAGATGCATATTGACCTTATTTTCTTGGCACTTTCACATGAGAGTTTGTTCTTTTGGAGGATGTGGGGGATGGGGGGTGGGACCCAGTACTGTCTGGCTTTATCCTCTCCTCTGAATTCACCTGTGCAGAGCAGAGGGCCCCCCACCCCCCATCAGAGCACCTCGACCTGTGCCGGAGACAGTATTCTCATGCCTTCCACCCACATCAAGACTGGAAAACATGAAATGGTACAAAACGGAATACTAGGGTGTCATTTACCAGCCTTTAGACATCAAAACCATGTAATGAGTTTATTTTTCTTAAAGCATTTGCTGGCCAGGTTTTTCCAAACAGCAAACGTCCCTGATTTCCAAGTAATTCTCCAGAATCAAAGATCCACAGACATTTGAAAGGAAACAGAACTGCAGTTCTTAACCCAGGCAGAGACACCCTCGGAGCGATGCGTGTGCGGTGGGCATCGCCCCACGCTGACGAACAGACGCCCGTCTGAGGCCCACGTTGGTGCCTGCTGCTGCTTCAGAGTCAGCAAGTCCCCCTTCGCTGACCCACTGGAAAACGCTCCAGAAGTCTCCTTGAAAAGAAGTTACTGGCCTTATGGTTTTTATCCTTGAAGTTATAGTGTTAAAATTCAACTTTCTTTTATTATTGTTGTTCAATACAGTTGTCTCCATTTCCCCCCGACTATGCCCCCCGTCCCCCCATCCCCGCCTGCCACCCTCAATCCTACGCCCTTTGACTTTGTCCGTGTGTCCTTTATACATGTTCCTTGATGGCCCTTCCCCTATTATTCCTCTCCCCCCTCCTCTCCAGTAACTGTCAGATCGTTCTTTATTCATCTTGTATTCGTATATGTTCAAAATAAATGATCATTTCTAGTCAAATTATGGAGAATATTTTAGTGCATCACAAACTGTCAATGCCTATGTTTTCATAATACTTTTGGACCAAGACACAAAAGAAAGACACATGTATCAAACTGGTGGCTGACCCCACACTAGAACAAACAGTTGCAATACTATGACTCAGGGATCACAAACTTGGAGGCGACCACAGAGTTCAGTTCCTACCTAACTCCTTCATTTCCCCGCAACACACAGAAAAAAATCAACCAAACTAGCCGAAATTACATAGTCAGTTTTCTGAAGCTGGCCAGGCTTTTGTGCGATACCGTAACAGGATGTGTGGCCGAGTCAGAGCTGAATGTATCTGCCGCATTAACTCCTAATTGGAAAATTTTCATCGTAGCTCATTACCCGCCCTCATCTCCATTGTCACTCTCCAACGTCACACTCCGTCTGCTTTTCTTCATTGGTCTTAGCAGGATGGGACATTCCATTACACACACATTCGGCTGCTCACTCAGGGCTGGCCTCCCCCCGGAAGGGAGCGTTGTGGCGGCATGAATCACGCCCTTCTTATTCTCTGCTAGGCTTGCAACGATGACGGAAGTACCTGGCATGTAATAGGAACACAAAAAATACTTGAAAAACGATCATTGATTTACAGCTGAGATTTCAGAAGGCCACCTTGCATCTCGCTGACACCAGAAACCACGTGGCAGCAGCACGGAGTGAGGAAGAGCAGGCTCTCCCTTGACACTGTCGCCCAGTGGTCTTCAAGGTCGAGCTTTTTGTTGACATTGACCTAAACTCAACTCCACCCAGATCCCTGCCCCTGCCACTCCATTGAGACTGTGAACTCGAAAGTTTCCTAAAGCCTTCTGAGTCCAATATCCAGGGGCCTCTTCTCCTCCTGGTTTCTCTCGCAGCATCTGCCCTGCTGGAAACGTTCTTTGCATCAGCCACTCTCTTTTCTGAGTGGCTTCTGCTTCTTCTTGGTTCAAGGCCAGTTTCCTTCTGTTTTTGACTCCGACCATCTGAGTCACCATCGATTCTGGCTGCTTCACTCTCCTCTCTGCGCACCAACCCCGGATCTCAGACCCCAGTCCCTGCTTCTCCTGTGAGACCTGGAGACTTGTCTCTGAACTTGCACGAGATACTTCCTCTCACACGTACTGCTGTCATCTCAAACTCGCCACCTCTGAACAACATGTCTTGACCTTTATCTTATGAAAATATATCTTTTCGCCCCAACCAGACCAGAGGGAGAGTGCATTATATCTTTTTGGATTCCTACACCAATAAGTGAGCCTAGTGCCTTGGGCTTTCTGAGTCTTTAATGCGTATCTGTGCTTGGCAAATATCAAGTACGGTGATTGTTATGGTAGAGCTGTGTCCCCCCAAAGTGAGACACTGAAATCCTAAGCCCCAGGACCTCAAAGCGTGGTCTTGTCTGGAAGTGGTGCTGTTGCCGATGTACTGAGTTAAGATGAGGTCACACTGAGGTAGGCGGCCCTTGACCCAGTATCACTGGTGTTTTCATAAGAGCAGGAGAGGGACACACAGGTGAAGCACTCCAGTGACAGTGTGGGCAGAGACTGAAGCGAGGCATCAACAAACCGAAGGACGCCAAGGATGACCAGCTACACCAGAAGCCGGATGAGACAATGAAGCGTCCTCCTCTGCACGTTTCAAAGGGGGCCTAGCCCTTCACATCAGGTTTCTAGCTCCCAGGACTAAGAGAAAATGAAATTCTGTTGTTTAAGCCACTCGGTGGGTGGTACTTCATATGGCAGCCCCAGGAAACTAGCACATGATCAAGAGGGACCGGATGACTCGGAAGTCAATCCAAATCTACTATTTCGTTGTGTGAGTTTGGGAAGTTTATTAACTTCCCTTGTGTCCCAGTTTTCTTACCTGTAAAATGGGACTAAGATCTGTTCTGCAGAATTTGTGTAAGTGTTGCATCGGTATTGCACATGAGAAACTTCACACAGAACCTAGCACAGAGCCTGGGCTTGAAATTAGTCTCTGCTTTGCCCTTTGCACTTTGCAATGAGCCTTTCGTTTACAGGGACTAGTGTGTCCGTTCGTTCGTTCCACATGTGCTGACTGTCGTCTGGGGCTGGGCGCTGCTCCAGGCCTTCAGGATGCAGAAATCAACAGAAAGACCCGTCCTCCAGGGGCTGACCTATGGATAATGAACCTATATTTTTTTCTCTTAATGAATAGATGAATGAACTAAAACTGTCATTACATTTTATCCTAAACTCTGCTTCAAAGAATCATGACGAAAAAGAAGAAACAAGCAGATTTGGCTATGAATTTACAGCAGACCCTCATCGGGGCATCAAAGCGCAGCAAGCCATCACCACATGGCCCCTCGCTCGCCACAGGACAAGGCAACAAACACAAAGGTTACCTTTCCACTTAAGATGTAAAAACAAAATCAATTTTTATTACTTTTCTTACCTGCAACTCTACATTTTAATGAACTACTATAGGAAATGAATTAAATTTAGCATATACAAAAATGTTATAAGGTCAAGTAAATCTTCACCAATGAAAGGGAAAAAATACTATCCTCCGTCTACTTTTCAATCATAAATAAAACTGTTGTGCAGTTACAGCCATTGTTATCATTTTCTAAAATTTATTCACTGGCCCTAGCGTAATGAATTTTCACTAGCTGCTGTTAAACATGTAAAGCAGTGGAGGAAAACAACAACAGAAAAGTCCTTCCACTCTCGCATATTAAGGGGGGGGAGGGTCCACACACAGGCACGCTTCCTTCGCTCGCACTTTGCTTCGTGGGGCTTCACAGACACTGCGTTTCTTACAACCGAAGGTTCGGAATCACTTGATGGGTGTTTGCTGTGATGTGCTCGTCAACAGGAAGAGTGCAGGCCCACACAGCCTGGTCTGAGAGCCTCGGGAGGCCTCCCCAGTGCAGCTGCCCCTGCCCCGCGTGTCTCGGGCTCCGGCTAGGTCTCCAGGGGGGCGCCGCCCATGCCCCACACATGAACAAAATTAGGAAACTGTAAGGTAAGAGTTTTACTTCCGCCGCGATTGATGAAGGAACAGGATGGGAATCTGAGACTATTACGGGATATCGTCCCTGGGTGCACAAAGGAGGACCATCTTCAATGCTACAGAGGGACGCAAAGCTGATAGACAGAGAACAGAAAATGAAAGCAAGAGAGAGAGGAGAAGGAGGAGGAGGAGGAGAGGACTACCTCAGCCCCTGCTAGCAGCCCATTCCCTGGGTTACTTCGGCTGACTTGGAATCTAGATTAGAGCTTTTGCATTAGAAAGAGTCTGCTCTGATTAACTTAATGACCAAATCGATGAAACCTTTGACTTTCGATCTTAGTGTCGGTGCTAAGCTACCCTGAAAATGACAGAAAACTTACAATAAACCAGGAGTCATTAAATACAGACAAACTCCATATCCAGAAGGCAAGCTCACCTGTGCAATTTTTTCCTTGAGACAAGCAAGCTGCGTGTAAACCCAGGTGCCCCCTCTATGGCACGTTCACCTGCCTGTCCCAGCACCCCAAAACCTGATGGCATTCACTTGCTTGTCTGTCTCCACTCTTGCACTCGAAGCCTCTTGAGGGCAACATGCACTTAACTTATCTTTATTTGAGGCCAGCCTCACACAGTGCTAGGCAATGGATGCTTGCAGAAGGAGAGTATAAAGCAATTCAAATGGAGAGAGAAAAGATATTGTCTGCAGCATACGCAGACATTTATTTGAATTACGCTTTCGTAGGTATGAGACGGTTTTGTGTTGTCTTTTTGTTTTACTGTTGGTCTGTACCGTAATAGCCAGTGGAGAGATGCTGTGCCCCTAATGAAAGAACAATGTGATCATCATTATCATCATCATCATCATCATCATCATCCCACCTCCCACTTCCTGTGTGGTTTCTGTACCGCAGACACTCTGCTGATTGCTTCTATCTTTTCCTCTCAGAATGCTGAGTTTGGCGCTACAGACATGAAGATGCCTTAGAATACTTTCTATTATAGCATTCTGTCGTACTTTATAGTTTGAGGAATACTTTCACATATATTTTCTTGCTTGCAATTCTTTGAAACCCAGCGATGTAGATGGAAAAATATTCATATCTCGTGATCCATTTGGAAAAAAAAAGTCTCAAGGAATTCAAAGACTTTTCTGAAGTAACACATGAGTAAATCAGAATGAGAGTCCAGGTCTCATGACTCCACACCACGGAAAGAGCATTTACCATGGTTACAAATCAGCCGAACAGAGCGAGACACCTGGAGACCCTGCGAACCACACTGCAGATGGTCTCGTTGGTGCCCCTCACTTCCCATTTCCCAGGCATTTGCAAGCTTAATTTCCACATTAAAATGATCTCCCCCCATCTCCCTCCCTTCCTCTTTTCTCTAAATAAATCCACTTCCTGGAATGAAACCAAGCTCCACCATTGTAACGACTGGAAGGTTTTGCTTGCAAACACAGAGCTGCATGCAGACCTTTCCCTAAAAGTAATGCCTGCTTCTTCTAAATAAAAGACAATGAACCGTGACAGGGAAAATTCCCTGCCCCGTAATTCAAAGACAATCTTTCCTTGATATTCCTGCTAGGGCGGCTGGTTCTGATTGCAGCGAATAATGCCCAGACTCCTTCTGGCCTCAGTACGCTGAATAGCCAGAGCTGTAGTATAAGACAAATATTGCCTTCTCACTGTTGCGCTCGTACAACTTCTTAGAATAGGTACGTTTTTTAGCTACATGGTGGGTGCACCATAAAAATCTCATATACATGCACATCATAGACACAGAGAGAAACGCATACTAAAATAAAAAAACAGGATATGTCATTTGTACAGTTTTATGTTGAAATTGGAGTTCTCTAAAACAGTAGGTGAACAGATTTCATTTTTTAATATTTTTTTTATTTTTAATGATAATCTTTAGAGCCTCTACATGGCTCCGATGACTTACCAGTTTAAATGTTTCGTTCAGGGCAGAAAAAAGGGAGGCGGCACTTGAAGAGCACTAGAATAATTTCATAAGAGCTGTATTCATTTTTTTTCCCCAAAAGACTGTGAAAGAGTGGGAATCCCATTTTAGCCTGCCAGGAAAAGAAGGCCTGAGAGTAAGTTCTGGGAACAACTCATTTATTTTTATCCTTCTATAAAGAACGTTCAGACTGCTTCTGCCTTCAGTCAAAGAATCTTAATTGAGTCCTACTATGTGCCAGGCCTCATGTCGGGGGTAAAATTATGCTGGTGAGTACAACATCTCTCCCTGCGTCCTGGCATACCCTTCAGTGATTCACTCAACAAATATTTACTGAGCACCTTGTACGTTGTAGGTACTACATGCCAACAATGCAGCTGAAATCGATGCTCTCACAGAACTGACATCCCAGTGGAGAAAAGAGATGATACACAAACACATTTCAGAATAGACTACTTACATTCAGCAACTGACACGGGTCTTGAAGAAGATAAGAAATTCAGAGTGCTGTTGGGAGGGAATTCTATTTTAGGTGAAGTGATCAGCAGAAACCCTGCAATAAGCAACACTTAAGTGGAGCCCTGAAATTGTGGAGACTCAAGCGACATGCAGATCTGGAGGAGAAGTGCTGGAGGCAGAGGCGACTGGGCTGACGTGCACTGGTCTCGGGAACCAGCAGCGGGGGGGCTGACACTGGACAGAAGGGCAGGGGCTGAGTAGGCAGTGGGACTAATGAGAACTTTGGACTTCATGCTAAGTATGATATATGACCCTGAGAAAAGGGACACGTCTGAGAAAGCTCACTCTCGGTGCTTTCTCAGGCGTGAAGAGAAAGCACACCTGCAGTGAAGAATACTCTGCAGGTTTGGGAAGTGGACACAGAAGGAACAGTTTGAGGGTCTGCAGTAATCTAAGTGACAGAACTAGTGAGCATAATTCTACAAATGCCATAACAGTGCCATTCACGATTCTACTGGACTTCTATGTATCAATTTATTTGGATTCTGTTCAATATTTAAACCATTCCATAGTAGCCTGTGAGACAGATACTATAATTATGCCCCCTTTCCAGCTATGAAGAAGCAAGCCAAGGGAACTGAAGCAGCTTACTCAAGACCACACAGAGAATCACTGACTACGGGGATGTGAAGGTTTAGCGAACTGACAAGTTGGAGGGAATGAGACCACCTTCACTTCTGGTACCAACGGCAAGTTTGAGGATCCTTAAGGCCACCTTGCGGTTCTGTACTCACTAGAAGGACCATAGAACACACTGAAGGCTGTTATGCTCATGTCTACCGTGGTTTGCTACAGGAAAGGGAGAAGGACAGCAACCAGTCAAGGGAAAACGTGCACTGGGTGAAGTCCAAGAAAGGACCGACATGGAGCCAGCAGGGGTCATTTCCTGTGCGGTCAAGGCAGCATCCACTTGTTGGCAACCACGTGTGAAAATGCACATGAAGGACGGCCAATGAGAGCAGCTCAGAGCCTGGGCCTCGGCAGTCAGGGTTTTCATTGGCCTCCTGTTACATAAGCGTGAGTGATTGTGTAGACGGCCAATCCCTGTCCCGAGTCTGGCTGGACGGCTGCTGATATTACATGACCGAGGCTCCTTCCCCCAAACCACACGGTCAGTCCATCTCTTGTGGCCGGCCCCAGGTGGGGATCTCTACACCTTTTAGTTCCTACTGAGAAACACAATGGGGCAGAATGAGGAACAGGGGCGGGGGGGGGGGCGGGGGAGAGACCTGTTGTAGCATAGAGCAGGCCATGAGTCCACAGGGGCTGAGTCCACAGGGGCTGTGTACGCAGGGGCTGTGTACGCAGGGGCTGGCTCTCTACAGCAGGGCCATGAACTGCCAGGCGAGAGAAGGAGCCCATGCTGGAATGTAAACCAGTGCACTGCTTCCTTCGTCGGTGACATCTGGCCATGGAAAAACAAGCAAAAAAAAGCCCGCTGACCTAAACCTAGTCCTTAGCGACACAGTGAATTCACACTCCCGCAATGGCTCCTTATATTGCTGAGGACTGCTGTCAAAGACCCACGGCCAGGCTGCGCACCACGCTTTGAGGAACACTGCTGTAAATGTGGATAAAACAGCATTTAAAATAACACGAGATGTTATACATGTTGATGTCAGCAACCAAAAATTAGCACAAGCCAACCTATGAGAAAAGCACTGTGAATAACACACAACGTGTAAGACAGACCTCGTCCCCAAGCCTCAGATCTTACATTTTTCTGAAGATGATGGGAAATCAGCTTACAGTTTAATTCACCACTGAAAGTAACTTGCACTACTAGCAGCAGAGACACATGTTTTTTACAAAGACAGGAGAGCGGCCAGGGCTGGAGGCGCACCCTTGTATCTTACCTTCCGCCCTCCCCACCAGGCGCGTCACCAGAGCGCCCCAGGAAGCGTACAAGTCAGAGAGCACTTTTTAAACTCTCTTCAAGGCTGCTTGGAGGTGTAAACTACACACCTTGAGTAAAATAAATGCATGTGCCTCAGGAAGGTAATAAATCACTTGTAGCTTTACTGTTGTCAGTCACTGGCTCCTGAAGGGCAAACTGTACTCGATTCTAGACTTGTTCTGAGCTTCGCTGATCAGCAACTTTTCTTAAAAGTTACAAGTTTCCACTGTTGACAACTCTGGATTTTTTTTTTTAAGTCACACAGAAATAAGTCACACAGAGAAAGACAAATACCGTATTATTTCACTTACATGTGAAATCTTAAAAAAACAAAATAAATACACAAAACAAAAACCAACTCACAGACACGGAGAACAGAGTGATGGGTGCCAGATGGGAGGGAGCTGAGGGGGCGGGTGGAAAGGAGAAGAGACTAAGAAGTACAGATTGTCAGTTGTAAAAAGTCACGGGGACGTAAAGTACAGCATAGGGAATATAGTCAGTAATATTATAATAGTGACGTACGGTGTCAGATGGGCACTAGACTCACTGAGGAGATCACGTCACAGGGTCTATGAATGTCTAATCACTATGTTGTTTGTACACCTGAAACTAATATATTATTGTTTGTCGATTGTAATTAGAAAATAAATTAATTTTAAAAGTCATAATGTTCTTTAAATATTATTTCATGGGCATATTGGTGTGCGATTCAATTTTATAAACTTCAGTTGAAAGCTTACTATGTGCCAGAAACTGCTAAGCCCTTGGGGGAGACTGGTGTGTGTACATACAACTAGAAGCTAAGGTAGGCTGTAACGAGTGCTGTAATTGGCAAGCAAAAGGAATGATCGACTCTGACTGCAGGGATACAAGAGGACATCAGGAAAAACTGGTCCTTGAGGGATAAGTAGAATTTTGAAAGGCAAGGGAAGAGGGCAGTGAAGAGCATCTCAGGCAGAGGAAATAACTGACCCTAAAAAGTGAAGATCATTCCAGAAACTGCTAGCAATCTTCCAAGCCTAGTCCCTAAGATGTGCGGGGAGAAGAATGGACAAAGTGAGAGCATGCAGGCTTAGAAATGCAAGTTATGCTCCTGGAACTGTGTGCAGTCCCAGCGGTTCAAGGTTACAAGACCTCAAAGGTTGTCTAGAAGAGGGGTGGGCTCTGAGGTGGGAGTGTGGAGGAGGGCCACAGGAAGGAAGGCTCTGAAGGCCATGGTGAGGACTTCAGAGCGAGGAAGAAGCAGCCCAAGATTCAGAACACTGTAAAACAGCCTTCAGGGTAGAGTATGGCACGTGAAGTGTTCATTCCCTCCTCCTCCTACAGCAACCCCCCTGCACCACCTCCTTTGGCCTCAGCCATAGGACTTGCTCTGGCTAACGGGGCAGAACGGGGGCAGACATGCCCCGCGTCGTGCTCACATGGGAACTCAGAGGGGCACCGGACGTCTTTACCAGACTGGCCGCTCCTGCAGCTCTGCCAAGGGGACAGACTGCATCTGAAGCCTGAGTCTTAGAACAGAAAGAATCATGGGACAGAACTCGTCTTCTGTAACCACCCACTGGATAAGACCTGTACCCGCTGCTGTAGCCACCACTGTAGGTAACCAAAATACCAAAGAAACAAATATCCGCTGCTGAAATCCACTAAGATTTCAAGATATTTTGTTACACAGTATAAGGCAATGAAAGGTGACTAACTCCCCCTTCTAAAAATAAAACTTAAGACGTGTTTAAAGAAATTTTTAAAGAAAAATAAAATGACCTATAATCACAATACCAGAGAAAATCACAGATAACATTCTGACCATACCTTGCACCAAATATCAATCCAGAGGAGCCACAGATCCAAATGGGGAAAGCAAAGCAATGCATTTTTTAGAAGCAAACAGGAAAATATCCCCATTACCTAGGAGCAGGCCAAGACTTCTCACACACGACACAAAGTGCTAAAGTAAAAGACAAGGAAATTGGACTACACTAAAATAACAGATGCCTATTAAACGTACATCATCAAAAAAGTGAAAAAGCAAGGCACAGCGTGAAACAGACGTGTGCAAGCTCTATATCCAAATAAGGGCTCATATTCAAGGTACAGAGAGAGGAGAAACACGCCAGCAGAAAAATGGTCAAAATACCTCAACCGGAGCTTCAACCAATACTACTTTATTTCCTGTTCTGGTGTCGGTCACTTTCCTGTTCTGGTGTCAGTCACACTGGTGCGTCCACTCTGTGAAAGTTAAAGGGGCTCTCTGTTTATTATGCTGTGTGTGTTTATGATGTATGGTATACTGCAAGACAAGTGTACATTAAAAACTACAGCATCCAAATGTTTGAGTTTAGATTTAACTGAAAGTCTTTAGAAGCAACTTCTCAATTTGTAGTAGCATATGCAACTCAGTCTTACAAGGGGCGGGATCCTCTGAAAGTATCGATGGCCATTTCTTCAGGAAGTTTTCCAGCGTACGATGGACTGTGTTGCGAACTATTCGGAGCTTTCTGCAAAACTTCCTCATTGGCCATATCTGTTGTCAGAAATCTTGACATCTTACCCAGATGGTCTTTAGTGAATATAACTTCTGGATATATGTCAAGCTTAAAGATCGCATTATGACTAAAGACTGAACTTGCACAATTCTCTAGTCAGATATTAACAAATACGAAAGGCAAATTTCCTTTCATTTGCCTCATTCTTCCATTAAGTACCATAGAAATCATATTTCAGTCAACACATCTGATCTTTTCAAATTAAATTATCTCTGTTTAGAAAACCAAATAAAAGATGTTTTGAATAGATGAAACAATCTGGTTTACTTTACACTTTTGTAATAAATTCTACTCAAAAGGTAATTCCTTTACTAATTAAATTGTTACCAGTTGTTGCTAGTTGTTAACTTTTTAAAAAAAATCAAAACTAAACTTCAAATTGTTATATTTTATGACTTAGATTAAAAATAAAATTTTTCATAAAATACAAAATATTTTTGACATACAGTATTCAGACTGATGCAAATTAATTCTTATAATACTATATTCATCCATTACTATCTTCTTTCACATTACTGAAGATATAATATAGGCCTTAATCATAGAATGACTTATTTATTCAAAAAGCGCTTATCAGTGCCCACTGAATAAAAGAGTGGGCACAGTGCCAGCCCTTTTCTCAGAGTTGGGGAGCCTGGAGGTCAATATGGAAAGAAGGGCCCTTTTCAAGGAGTTAACCTTTTACACGAAGGACATGGAAGACGTGGAGAGAAGAGCCCTGGGTGTGGTGTGCGGGAGGGCCTGGAGGAGCCAGCTCTCCCTGCCCGGACAGAGGAGGCTGCTGGGCCGAGGGGGACTGAGTCGCAGAAGCGGCTGAGTCCCTGTTCGGGCCACCACAGCAACCTCCGCCAGCCGGGCGGCCTCAACAACCGAAAGCCATTGTCTCCAGTTCCAGAGGCTTGAAGTCAGAGGCCGAGGCGCTGGCAGGGTCGGCTCCTCCTGAGCATTGTGAGCGAGAATCCGTTCCTGTCTCCCCGGCTGCTGGGGCCTGCCAGCAGTCTCTGGCACTCCTTGGCTGGCAGGAGCATCACCCCGATCTCTGCCTTCATGGGCACATGGCATTCTCCCTGCGCGTATGTCTGTCTCTGTGTCCAAATTTCCCTGGCAAAGCCTTCAGCTTGGATTTCCAGTCTCCAGAATGGTGAGACAACAAATTTCTGTTGTTTAAGCCTCCCAGTTGATGGCGTTTTGTTATGGCAGCCCAAGCAAACTAATACACAGAGCAAAACCCAATGTTATAGAACAATGTATCTTTTTAACTCTTAGTTTAGGGATCTCAGATGAAAACTTTAAATCCATTATAATCTCAGAAATGTTCTGAAAGTTCCTCCATGGAAATGATTTCTCTGAAAAGCAGATCAATTCTTTTGAAGAAATAGCCCCTACATTTTGGGTTCTTCCAATCAGTATTTGCAACTACGTTAACGGTCAGATCATCTGCTTTCAACTTTCCTTCACACATTTTGATATCAATGTAGACACATTCTAGTTGCATATTTTATAAGTACAGAAAATTAGTGAAATCATTTCATTTCATGTATTTGCCAACAGCAAATTTGGATATTGAACGAAGTTGCTATTCTTTACCTAAGGCTCTTTGTATTAAATGGACATAGTCCACTGATCCCATAAAAGCCATTAACCCCTTGTTACCAAAACAGCAGTAAGAGAAGCCACCCCTGTCGCCTGTCAGTGAAAAAGCCAAAGTCTCTTCCTTCCCTTTAAAACACAACTCTGCATATCCCTACAGAAAGTTCACGAACATGATTGAATTACAAGCTGATTGGTGCTATTTTCTGTGGAGAAGACCATGGCCAGAAGACAAGATAGGCCTGTGACCACCCTCTGGCCTGTCATCGGGAGACCCTGTATCAGATCCACTCACAACACAGAGCTGCCAGCTGCTCTGCGGCAGCCCAGGAGGAGACTGCCCTCAGAGACAGCCCTCCACGCTCTCCAAAGCCAGGTGAAAATCTGACGACAGCAGAAAAAGCTCCAGAGAATGCCCCTTTTAAATGCTGGACCAATATGTCTGTCATCTGACTCATTCCGAAAAATGAAAGCTCATGAATCAGAGGAAGCGTAATTACCCCCTTACGCCGTCCCGCTGCCCTGAGTGGCCGGTACTTAATTGCACTTACGGTTGGAACATCATTACCCTTGAATGGAAGGAACAGATTTCTCTCTCTTAATTTCTGACTAAAACTCTTTCGTCTTTTCCTGCTCTCTGTGACAGAGGCTGTACAGTTCTTCTGAGATGAACAGTAGACGGTGGTGCAACAAATTAATACAAATGAAGTCATTCCTGAGTGACTCCATCTGCTTTCGAAATAAGGCTCGGACGATGATGTGGCCAGGCTCCAGACAATTTGGCCTGACTCCAAACGAAGGCACACAGGTAACTCAGAGCTTCATTAGCTCTCTTCAGGAAGACAGACATCCAAAAACTAACCTTAATAGAGGCAGCATATGATCCATTGACAATCTGTTGGATGTTAAAAAATGAACTTTGTTTTTGCAACGTTGCATGAACAGTAGGCAATGAGCACATGCAACTCGAAACACCACGGACTAGGTACGGTTTTGCATCCTAGATGCCAGTCTCGAAATTTAGAGAACAAAGACCTTAATTTTTGTTTACGGAATTTAATCAAAAGGCATTAATAACCTAGCAACTAAGGAAGGCACATAAGGTGTCTGCAAGTGTCTTTTCTCTGTAATCAACAGGAAGATTATTAGCTAATAGCAAACGTTATTCATCTTCATAACAGCTAAATGACAGCCTGTTTAAAAATAACAAATGACTAGCCCTCACTGACGACTGCAGGGCGGGTGTGACCTTCACGTATTTTAAGCAAACAGGTCCTCTTTTCAAAGACTTCAGGAGCGCTTTAACTGATAATGATGAGATGTTTTATTTTTACCAAGGGACGCTAAACCTTTTAAGATGCTATTTAAATTGGGATAATTTTATACAGCCCCTTGAGTTAGGAGAGACCCTGAAGGTCTTACACTGATTTTTCCCCCATAAACAAGATACTAATGAACCACAAATGTAATTAGTTAACTATATATAGAAATGTTATATAGAAATGTTTCTTCTTTGTCCTTCCTGATTTTGCTGTTGAACAACAGGCAAGTTTCAAGTCACATGCCAAAAAAAATTAAAGATTTTAAATTGGATTTTTAAAGATCGGCCTTATTTCCTTTGAGGTAGAAACATTACGCATCTCTGGTGGCTGAAGATGAAAGGGCCCCGCGGGAAGCTCTCCACGGCCGCTGGCCAGTTCTGACAGTCACACCACATGCAAATGCCTCTTATGCTGCCTCATGCTTTCTGCTTCCCAAACCTCCAAGCCAGGACTTGTGTTGACATTGCATGATCATTTGCTCCAACGTGACACAGCGGCTGTGGCGCGCAGAGGCCAGGCAGGGAAACCCTCCAACGTGACCCGCTAGCCTTCCTGATACAGGAGCGAGTGAGCGCGGCAGCTCCTGGGGCCGCAGCCGTTGTGTGCACAGCAGAGCCAAAAGGAACTGTGCACGGCCCACACCACTGGGGGCCTTTGTCACTGCCTAGAGCCCTACCGGAATAATGCCCCCCGAAGATGCCTCTGTTCTAACCCCTGAAACCTGTGCACATGATACCATAATTGTAAAGCAGATGTCGCAGATGTGATTAACTTAAGGATCTTGGGACAGAGGAGGCTGGGCGATGTGCTTTGAAGACAGAGGGAGGGCTGTGGAGCCAAGGAGCCCGGGCACCTCTGGAGGCTGGAAAGGGGAGGAAGCCGCCGGAAGGAGCAGGGCCCCACCCACATCTCCACGGGCGGCCAGTTTAAATTGAGGTTGGACTTCCAACCTCCAAACAGGTAAGATAATAAATCTGTGTTGTTTTAAGCCACTAAGTTTGGGGGGATTTGTTGAAGCTGCCATAGGAAATTAATACATCTACTGAGTCCTTCGGACTCAGAATGAAAAACCCAGACAGTGGCAGGCGTCCTGATAGTAAGCTGTCTCTCCATCTCAGTAACAAGAGCATTGCCAGAGATACAGGTGAAGCAAAGGCAGAAGGAGGTCCATGGCGAAAGCTTTTCAAAGCCAAAATCAGTCACATGTTTCTTTTCTAGTTCAGTTGCACATTTTGAAGTGTCAACCAAATTTTCCTTTGTACTGGAGCCACTTGAACATGTATTAAAGAAAGAAGTCAGTGTTTTCTCCAACTGTAGGCAAGATATTTTATAATTTAAGCCTGCATCTCCTCTTCCGTAAACTGATAGGATTCATCCAAATATTCTCCATCTGTATTCCTTGTCCATCCCAGTCTTCTGCTAGTTCCTAAATTGTGCAGCTATGTTTTACTTTTACTTCACAAGGAAATAGGTTTTCCTTTGTACTTTATTTGACAATAATCCTGATTATTTTACCTCGGGTCCTATCTCCTCCAAAGGGAAATTTTTGCTGCAAATTAGCAAAGGTTATTTATCATCAACACGCCTTTTGTCTGGGACTGAGCGCACACATTGATTTTGAAACATGGTTATCAAATTATCTTCATAAATCAGCTAAAAGCCAAACAATGTCACAACCAAGAGTAAAAAATAGGTTGGTCTTCAACGAAAGTGGTGTGCCTTTATTTCCAAAATAGCCATGTGATATACACCAACCACCGTAACTAAAAGCATCTGTACGAGTTCTTGTCCAGGCACCGGCCAGTGTGGCTCAGTTGGCTGGAGCATTGTCCAGTAACCAAGAGGTTATGGGTTTGATCCCTGGTCAGGGCATAAACCTAGGCTGTGGGTCTGGTCCCTGGTGGTCCGCGTGTGTATAGGAGGCAACCAGTCAGTGTTTCTCTCTTACATACCTGTTTCTCTCTCTCTCCCCTCCTCTTTCCCTACCCCTTCCTCTAAAAGCAACGAAAAAGTGTCCTCAGGTAAGGATTTTTTTTTTTAAGTCCTTGTCCTCTACTCTCAGGACAAATTAGGAGACTGTCATCCTCAAGCCTGTGAGTTTTCTAAGTGAATTTATATGAAATAGCATGCCAGCCGGAAGGTGGGGAGGAAGCTGATTTCTGATAAAGCCTTAGGCACATAGTTTAACTTAACGAGACACAGTAAGAGCAGGTGGGTAATTCGATGTTCACACACTGTAATGGGCCAAAGGCTGATTACTATTCACTGTAAAATGAACATAAAAGTAGCAATTATGCCTTCATCCGAGTGGATGTGATGTATTAAAAGCTATCAGCTTCACCTTCTGTAATAACAGCTTTTGTCTGTTTGTACCAGGACATGCGAAAATAAGACGGAAGTGGAAGGGGGGAGGGGGCTCTGTGACTTTATACAAGACAAACAATGGGTCTCACCGGCCTTCCTTCTGTGCTCCAGACACAAAGGACAGATGCAGCCCCGTGGCTTAGTAACATCATTTGTAAATACGATGCTTTTCTTCCCCGGCTGTGAAATGCTGCCTAATTAACTGTTCGCGTAAAGATCTGCCCTTGCCAACGCTTCAAGCCACCTGTGAACCACAGACAGCTATTGAGTTCACAGCGACGAAGTCTCACCCACCAAGTCTGAATTCTCCAAGTGAGGAACGCATTTGAACAGAGCCGGCAGGCTGAGCCGCGTGTTCCCTATACTCACCTTGGCCAAAAGCTTCCAGCAAAGGAGGTTAAGCCATCTTCTCATCGGATAACTAATGAAAAAACATGGAAAGGACAAGTAGAAGACACACAAAAGAAAGATAAAGAATAAGGTTCGGAGATGCCATTATTGTAGAATAATTCACATTTGATGCTGGGATGAAAAGCTTAAGCATTCTGACAGAAAAGAAAACCATGATCTCCCACACGGAGGGAAAGGATGCTGAATGTCTATCTGAGCATGAAACACAAACTTTCCCTGAGGAACTTTCCAGCTCAGGGAAACGAAAACCAGCTCTGGCCTCGCTGTCACAAGCCTACCATGGGGAGACTTCTGAGATGCATCTATGTAGTAGTTTCTAACCAGACGGGAAAGGATCTTCTGTGCAGCCCGTGCCCAGGCCCCACTCTGCCTCAGCTTGTTCTGTGCTCGACCCTTTGCTTCCCACCTGCAGACCGGACCACTGGTTTGCAGGGAAGCACACATTCGGGCACCTCCGCAGGGACCTCCAGCTCTGTGTCATCTGTCCTGAGTGCGGCCTCTGCCATAGCCCTGGCACGTTCTAGCCTGGTAGTTCCCAAACCTCTCCATGCACCAGAGGGTCAGGTACTCAGCAGATATGAGAGCACTGCACATGAAATGCTAGCCCACTTACAATTGGGGAAACACACCATTACGGTGGTAGAGTAAGTAGCTCACCTAGGGACAGTCAATGCAATGCTTTCCATGCAGCTCGAGCCGGAATCTCCCAAACAATGTCTTATTTTGGATATCAGCCCAGAGTAAGGACTTTGCCGGGGTTATTTCTATCTTTGCTTCCATCCACACTTCTCTGAGACTCTATTTTGACAGCCAAATTGTAAAAGTCTGACTGAAGTTTACTGAGGAAAACAGTCGAACAGATTCCACCCTCAGCAGCTTGTAGGGATGTGAGCATAGCTCCTTAGAACCCGGGTTGGGGCTTAAAATGTCAGCGACCACAGAAGCGCAGGCGGAGCACTGAGTGGGCTCTGATCTGTGCCAGGAAAATATCGATGTCATGGATACCTGACCCCCCTGGACTCACTGAGCTCTGCTGAGCAGGCCTCCTTGCCAACAGGAGTCCCAAACCACCACGCAGCTGCCAAGGCTCCAGGACCCCAAGTCTGTCCTCACGATGGACTGAGTGAGAAAGTCTGACGGCCCTAGAAGCTTCTCAGAGATAGCCCTAGACCCCACTACTATCATTTTGTCAGAGGCCAGATAAGCTGAGAGGGTTGTGCATACAGTACAAATTATATCCCAATGCTCAATGCATTCCACTGTATGGGTGTCACAATCCAATATTGATTTTATTTACAGCAAAAAGAATTACTTGATGACAAAATTTAAATGTATACTACATAAAAATTCAATTTTTTAAAGAAAAGTTCTACTTCCAGATATATTACAGCTACTCTGCAGCTCCTGACTTCCTTAACCTCTTCACTGCAATGATCTGCATCTCAAATGCAGTTAACGACGCCTTTCCACCCTGTAAACAATGATTGTCCTCATCAGCACGAACCAGGGGACCACCCAGCGGCTCCTGCGTCCCCAGGTCTAATCACATCGCCTGGTTTTCCTGTAATCTCACTGCTTTAAAATGTGTCTGAAGCAGGCTTTATGGCATTTGCGTCCCCATCATTCTTAGCTAGCATCCTGATTCTCTGTACCCTTGTCTACTCAAGGAGATTAGTAAGGTTACTGATGGGTTTTTAATGTAAATACTCTCCCTTTGTCATGAAAAGGGAAAATTACAAAGATGTCACGTGATAGTGAATATAAACAAGCCTCTCTCACCTCAGCTAACGTGGATTCTGTCACTTAGTAAATAAACGGTGATTGCAGCAGAATTACTATCAACGATGCACTGAAGGTCGCTAGTCTGAGGCAAGACAATAAAGCAAAGACCACAAAATACTAATGACTCTTCTGGGGGTTGGTGTTGCCTGCTTTCCACGAGACTCAGAGATCTAAGTTCTGTATTTCTGGTACTGACATGGCTGTGGACCATTAAAATACAAACACTGATGAACTTTGGAAAAATAAAAACCTATTTGGAGACTAGGCAGATGACCCAGGTGCTAGCAGTGATTATAAACCTCCTATTTTCACTCTACTCCCAGAAGTGGAAAAGCACTGGAGGGTATTCATTCATTCCTGGCCAGCATCACTAGTCACAAAAAAGCTGGTGTGGGGCAGACACACATGGTGCTACAACACACAGCTGAGTCGGAAGTTAAAGGCAGGGGCAAATGTCCTAAACCAGGGGTCAGTGACACATGAGAGATATGTGTACATGATCTGCAAAGCCAAAACTCTTGACTATTAGACCCTGCCTAAACCTTGTTCTGCACACTCAAATGCAAACATGGAAACCAGTTCGTGAGTGACCTCCGGGCTGCAGACAACTGGGGCCTTGCTGCAGAGTCCAAGCCTGGATGCACGGGTGGGCCTCAGTGAGAAATCCCCAAAGCAGACATTGAGATGAAAGTCTGTGTGTAAGGGAGGCTCCCCGGAAAAGCCAGTAGAGGAGGGGAAGCAGGACAGGGCAGGAAAAGAAGCAAAACAAATGTGATATAAATTACACCGCAGAGTGTAAGCTTGTGCAAAGGAGACAGGCTCCCATACTCATGCACCAACCACAGGCTGGGCAGGGGATGGGGTGTAGTTATAAACTCCTAGGTACTTGCTGCCCTCTGGATGTGCAGGCCAAGCAGCCCCACTACACCAAGGGCAGGTCTCTGAAGAGCAGTCACAGGTGGGAGTGGTCAGCGCAAAGCACAGCACACGGAAGCTGCTCCAGGAGCACAGGAGCCCCCGACATTGAAAGGGAGCTGAGACGGTCTGGGTTGAGCAGGGCCCTGGGCAACAGCAGCTGTGTGCGCACTGGCGTGTGTTGGGGGTGCAACAGAGAGGAGCGGCAAATGACTAACTCAATGCACAGCTCACCAAACCCATTTAGGGGCCCCTGCCCCGCCTTGCTGCAGTGACGCACCTCTGCCCCCAGCACGAAGCACAATGATAATCATATGAATAATGGTTAACATCTATTAAACACTGTCAAAATGTGCTGAACCTTTGGATCTATCATTTTATCTGATTGTTGTAAAAAACCCTGTAAAGTTGGTCTCATTCTCTCTTTTTTTAGGAATGAGGAACATAAGGCTCAAAACAATTACTTAAACAGCCCAGAGATACTCAGAAGGGAAGCAGGAACTATGGACCCAAGCCTGTATTACTCACGAGCTCTTGTTTTTCCCACACTCTCACCTCTTCCCCAGAGAAGCCAAAAACAAGTCTCAACAAATAAGCACCTCGGTAACATACTACATGGGCAAATCCCAGAGAACGAAAGCACAGAGAGAGAAGGAGGGAGAATGGCAGAGAGAAGGAGCTGGATTAACCGTCGCGTTCAAGAGGGAGCCTGGGCTTTGCAGGGCAACTCCAATGGGATAACTCCATTGCGGCTAGGTTTTCCAAATGAGTTTTTTAAAGATTTTATTTATTTATTTTTTAGAGAGGAAAGGGAGGGGGGATAGAGAGAGAGAGAGAGACATCAATGTGCGGTTGCGGGGGGCCATGGCCTGCAACCCAGGTATGTGCCCTGACTGGGAATCGAACCTGCAATGCTTTGGTTCACAGCCCGTGCTCAATCCACTGAGCTACGCCAGCCAGGGCATCCCAAATGATTTTTAATGAACCAAATGTGTGTCTTGGATCATTCTGCTTGCAGCCTTGTACCAGATCCCAAGGGAGAAGGCTGTGTGTCTGTCAGAGCAGTGGCTCTCACCTGTAAGGGCATCCCCAAGCTCCCTGAGGCTGCACTTGGATGTGCCTCCCCGGGCTCAGGGCTCCCAGACTCTGTGTCAGTCCATCTGGGAGGGGCCCAGGCACCCTAACTTCTCACAGGGAATTCAGAGCAGATGGTCCAGAGATTGCATTTTGGAAAACACTGATTCAGAAGAATGGGCAAGATTAACAAAAAGAACCCACTTTACCCATGATTCCATTTTATGATGGTGTTATCATGGTAATTTCCTAGATAGATAGATAATAGATAATCTATCCAATCTGACCTGCTAGGTATAACAAGAATTTTCACTTACACGAGATTTTATATGTCTCTATATGCAATCTAATTATTGACTTAGCATTGAAAATGAAACTTAACTTCTGATATCAGATGTGATGGCCTAGATCCAGATGTATTTTTGAAGGTAAATATGTACACAAATTCAGTGTGATTTTTTTTTTTCAGAAATTCCAAAATGAGTAGGAGGAAGAACAATTTAATGTGCTGGCCAAGTTTTATTCTGGGGTAATTAAAATGCGCCTACTTCAAACTCTTTGTGTGAATTTCAGTAGCTTCAGGTTCCTTCCTCACTTCCTGCTCTCGAGGGTGCCATAGTGGTGCTGTGCTCTCTGACTGCCCCGGGGGACACCTGGGGGACTCTCGGGCCCCAGACGCAGGATGGCTGTGTGCAAATCCAAACCCCAGTTTGATAAGCTGTTAGTGTCGACGTTCTGCACAGAAACAAGGTCAGGTAACATGTCTGCGTTTGGCTTTGATTCCAGAAACTTAGAGAAATATATTTCTGTTGTTATTATATTTGGATCTTTAAAGGATAGCTTGGTATAGCCAAGTAAATTCGTACTAAATTAATACACATGATTTATTGAGAGTGCATCTCATTACCTAGGTAAATAGCAACTCGTCACAGAAAGGGCAACCTTGTGCTATTATTTTTCTTCTTCCCAAATGATTCCAGGCTTCAGAATGTTAATTCAGAATCAGAGGCTCTGTCCCTTCTCTTCCGAAGGTCTTGCAAATACTCTGCACACAATAATGATGGAGTCTGACAATGCTCTTAATAAGATTTAAGTGGATGAGAGCAGCGGACGAAATAAATGCAGGCAGGGAGGGAGGGAAAGAGAGAGAGAGACCACCACATGGTCCACAAATGAAGAGGAAGAAAAACATGCCACCAGATGGCAAGTGGGGCAACAGCCGCTTGCAGCCGTTTGAAGTGAAAGCATTCACTATCATTTCAGATATTGTCTCTCTGTCTAAATATGGCGATGAAGCCTCTTTGACCGGCGTTAGCTTTGTGATGCGGCAAGGCCACATGTGTGGCAGAAGGAGAACCCACGGAAGAAACAGAAGGCGAGATCCCGCGGGGACTAAGTGGGCCTGCTGAAACACAGGAATCCAACAAAGGCAATAGATTTAGATGGCTGATTTTGAAACGCGACAGAAGACTGTGCTGCAATCTAGAGTGGAAATTCAAAAAACCTTCAAGACAGAAGCGGATTTTGTTTCCACTGGTCCAGTTTACTCCATATGTTAGCAACGGGCTTATGTCAACTGACCCTCAAAGGGGACTCTCCAGAAAACAGCCCACTGCTTTTCTAAAAGATTAAGTGAACTTCCACTTTTCAGATTTCTGTCCAAGGCTATTTTTTAAGCAAATCTACTGTTTAAAAATTTGAGGACATTTAATATCAAAACAGAGTATTCTAATCTAGATATAGATGAACAGAAGACCAAAAAGAAAGTTTAGAAATCAAAAGACACAGAACAAAAATAACATAAAATATAAAAATATATAAATATCTTAAGTATCTCATTTTATCCATATTTGCAGAATTTTTGCATTTTAGAGAAATTAATAATTTTACAAGAAAAAAATGCTACCTACTCCTAGCAAATCAAAAGTGTTTGGAAAATAAAAAGGTTGAATAGAGGACTTCTGGTTGAGAAATATGCAGCTTTTTATTTGAAAATACTCAGTAATGTCTTGGTTGATTGAAATTGCTAATCAAGGTAAAAGATGTATGATTCAAGCAATTACAGAGCAAATATAGATTCTTATTTTCAAGACATGCAGTGGATGCCAAACCAGGATTTTAATAAACATTTTGAAATACTTACACCTTAGATGGTTTTAATTATTTCTGTTTCTTCTTTCTTCCTTCCTTTCTTTTTTCTTTTCTCTATTACATGATTAGTTGGCTGTAACTCTAACATGTCCCAAATTCCCTATTACTCCTGGCACACAAGTAACCAATAGGGCTTTGGTGCATGAATAAGTGGTGAATGACTGGAGGGTGAATGGTAGGATAGACAGGTAAACAGATGAGTGACCAGGCGTGGCCCTGGGCCCGGCAAGGTGCATACAGGGAAGGAGATCTGTGTGCAGGGCAGCCTCTCATGCACAGAGGAGGGGGGCTAACTGGTGCACCAGTCCCTAGGAGTCTCTTCAGTAGGACCCATAAGGAGCTCTGGAGCAGGGGCTGCTGTGGGCCTTCACACCCCCACATCAACCGAAAGGGGAGGGGGTGTTACTTCGGAAGACACCGGTCTCTCCATGAAGGATACACCCCTGAGAAGGGCTCCACTGAGAGGTGCAGTGGCCACGGCTCCCAGAAGCTGGAGATGAGTGCCTTGGTCTGGACGGAGAAACCGGGCGGGGCCCCACAGCACCCACCAGAGTGCCTACACATGGAGTTTTACCTCCTGGTCTTGCAAGTGACCAGGGAAGGGGCCAATGAGTCAGCTGCATGCTCAGGTTCCCAGGAGCAGCTCGACAATGGCTTCAGAGCGGGCAGCTTCCATGCTATACAACCATGGAGGACGCGGATTTGAGCTTCAGGTTGAAAGACTTGGGGTTTAATCCCAGTTCTGCAACTTACTATTCATGTGATCTTAAGGAGTAATAAAAACTGTCATAGTCGCAGTTCCTACAATATATAAAATTACGATAACTTGGGAAGGTTTGTGAAAATTGAATATGTTAATACACAGGCAAAGTACCTGTAACAAATCTTGTGTAATGCATTCAAATGTTAGCTTGCCTGCTTAAACTGTCTATCAAAATGCCACTGCTTCCTAGACATGAAACCAGGGATTGGCTAGCACCACAGATAGAGGCCTCCTAGTTAACTGAGGTTTTATTATACAATCAGATTTATAGTATCCCTGTCTCTAAGGTGTGTGTGTGTGTGTGTGTGTGTGTGTGTGTGTGTGTGTAGCGCATGCCCTTTAAAAAATATCCTTAAAGGCTGTCACTCTAGATCATGAAACAAGGATCACAGTCTAATTCTGCACAGCTGAGATCCAATGAATATAAAACAATAACGTCATCACGTACCACCTGACTTTGACCAGACTATTAAGTCTGGCCACTTCAGGTCACACCTTTGCCCAAGGCCTGGAAGAAGGCGGTGACCGAGGGCAGACCCGCACGCTGTACACGAACTCTAAATGGGTGAGGCAGAAGTGCACGAACGCACACTGAGGAGCCTCCCCGAGCCCCTTGCCTGCCCAGCAAGAAGGACCCACTGGCAAAGCAGAACTTCTCTTAAGAAGCAGTTCTAGGTTCACCTGCGTCTGGAGTGAATCATCAGCAAGCCCTCAAAATTCGGAACACAGCCAGATGATTTCAGCTGGGAAAGGAGCTGTACCTTGTAACCCTGTGACCCCATGTAACTGTGGGAGGGACGACAGCAGCACCACTTAGTCAGACTGTTAACTCTCTCCCCGCCGTCGCTGATCATTTGAGCACACGGTTTGTCAGTGTTGTCGGAGTCTGAAGACCGTGCACCGCCACCAAGCACCACGCAAGCACCCTTCCTGCAAAGTATGTAAACCGTACATAAATATATATTACACATATATTAAAATCTATAACGCTTTAGGAATCAATCAAGAAGTGTATACTTGCAATTTTTAAACTGTGCTTTATACATTGTTACAGCGTTAAGTAATTGAACGGCAGCAAATACCCACCAACAGCCTTGAATCTCACCATCTCTCTCTCTGACCCCTCGTCGGGTGGACACTTTGCAGGCTAAAGGTAAGACACTGCGTCTCAAGCTACCAGGGGCTCCCTGGGTTCAGTCCACTCTAGCCTGAGGCTGTGCCTCTCTGGAACAGGACATAGATAGTTCACTGCGTGGGTTACAAAAGGTCAAACCCACTCTGTACCTCCCAAGGCAATCAGCACAATTAAAGGGATAAGGGAGGGGGAGAGGGGGCACAGAAAGAAAGCTAAATTCCACAGATCCATGTATAGGTTAGCCCTTGTTCCAAACACTTTATCATAACCACACTATTCCTAGAGACACCCCTATTGATCAGAGTTGGTCCCAATGCCCGAGTCTTCTCAACACCTGAGAAAAAATCCATCATTCACTATTTGCGAGCACATTAATTCAGTCCAGATATGAGCCTGCATGAATTATACCTCAAGTTCTCATTAGGAATCTCTCATGGGGAAATGTGCCGTCGCATATAACTTTGTGGGAACGTGAAAGAACATGGGGTTACTTGGTATGCAAAGGCGACCCTAACCTACGGCCACGAAGGGGTGATTTGTGGGCGACCCTTCTCCTTGCTCTCCAGTTCCCCTAATTGCTGCACATGCCGCAGGAGCCTAGACTGACTTCCGTCTAGACTGTGGGTCCGACACCATCACGATCTGTGCATCGGCCTGCTCCAGAAATCACTCCGTGTGGGGAAGCGTTTACCGCAGCAGGTTCCAGGCCCCCGTGTTAGCCAATAAATCCAACAGGTAACTTCTTGTCTGTTCACGTGACACTTTCTCGGCATAATATTCAAATGTAGACAGGATATCCTGGCAGAAATAATGTCATAATTGGGACATGTTTTCATTTTCATTGAAACTAATTTCAATCCTGAAATTTTATGTGAAAATCTAAAATATGATGGAAGATTTACTTTTGAAGTTACTAAAAAAAAAGAAAATTAATAAAATGAATGTAACAAATGCCAACAATTTTGCTTAAAATTTTAGACTATCAGAAATGCTTTTTGCTCTGTAAGATTGCCTATTTTATAACATTTAACATGCAAATAAAGATAAATAATTCAGATTGGACTGCAAAAAATTCTTCTGAAAATACTTTTGGAATCCAATATCACCTCAAATAAGTCACTAAAGGTTAACGTTACCACTGAGAAATCTAAAATGAATTACCACAGAAGATCTAAACAGCATAAATGTCTCTTATCCTTAAGATAGTCTAGCTAGACACATACTTTCCCCCTGTTTTAAAGTGCAGTAATAATTAAAGCTTAGTAGAGTTCCCTAATTTCCAAAGTTGATCCTTCAAAGAATGCCATAAGGGTTTAATATTTTTGGCAATAGAGACAGCAACTGGTGGTATTATTTTTATTAGTTCCTTTATCAAATAAGTCAAATATAAGTGTTGTGTGTGGAGAAGTTAATATATCCCTGGGCCAGTTGACTTTAAAATGTCTTTTCCTGATAGATGGCGATCACTCATTGTTCGTGTCTAACAGCCAAAGTAACCAGCTGTGAGATTATCTGCTTCATTTAGGAGCACGTGGAACTGTGTTTTGAAAGGATGAGTGGAAACTGCTAACTTCAAGGATGACGGGGCAGTTTCTCTCCACAGGATGTGCAGGACTGAACAGTGCTTACGAAAATGGATGGAAAAGCCAGACTTGCTGGTTTTGCATCCCATCGTGGCCACTGATAAGAGGTTACCTTTAAAAAGTTAAAGGTTTAAGAAGTTATTTAACCCCTCTTGTCCTCAGTTTCCACATTGTCACGTGGGACCGTAGCAGAGCCTGCTCCACAGAATCGCGAGCATTCAATGAGTTAACGCAGGTCATTGTGCTTTGAGAACAGCCCGTTGTGATCAATAAATGTCAGCTCCAGAGTACACCTGCTCTTCCAAATACAGAAAATGATTTTGTTCTACTCTAATGCATCTGACTAGCAAACGTGGAATAAAAACTACTTCACAGGTGAAATCGCTCTCGTTTTTTTAATGTATACATTACTGCCTAATATTCGATAGGAAACAAGCAAGAGTGGCTCCATTCTGAATCCTACTAACCAGGGTCATGATGAATACCTTATGTGTAAGATTCAGCCTTGGACCCCATTTCAGTGATAGAGCTTCTGTCCTACTCCTCTTATTCCTTCCGTCTTATTCCAAGTCGGAGTTCTTGCCCTCGTGGAGGTCCAGAACACCCATCAGACCTCTGCAGAGGGCAACCGTATTGCTGATCAGTCCTAGCTCACTTATAACTCCTTCTTGACACTCTCTGGTTATTTCTCCTGGCATTAAGTTATGGCATCCATCATCAGATATTAATTTAGCATTTATTATGTTGAAGGGGCTGGTTTAGACTCAGTGGTACAAGGAGCCGACACAAGGGCTCAGTCTTCTCCTATGGGCTTTGCCCTCCTAATCAGATACCCACCAGGCACTATCACCAGATCTTCCTCCTCTGACTGGCTGCCTGGAACCCTTCCTGGCTGGCTCTTAAAGTCTGTCTTAATCAATCTGTCAAACTGATTTGCTGCAGTTTCTCCAAGAAGCAAAAATCCCTGCAATGCCCCAAAGGACTGGCAGCAGACTCCCTGGGAACGGAGTGCACGCAAGAGGACAAACGGGACCTTCGGCTCTTGTACCAAGGCTGCGCAGACTTCCTGCAGTTTGAGACCAGGGCATTGCCTGCGTAAACAGGAAAGTAGTCTGCCCACTGGGACCAAATTGCTCCAAGCTTCTGCACGCATCCATTGCTCCTCTACTATGAGAACTGGACACTAAACTGCTTATAATGACACATTCACCCATCTGACTTCCCCCAATCCCATACCCCAGGAGGTCACCATGATTCAGGTCATCAATATAATCTAGGATGACATGAACCCACAAAGATGTGCCTGATGCAGATGGTGACCTCTGTCCTCAGCCCAGCTCTATGAAAACATGAGGATTCAGAAGGAGCCCAGATCAAAAGAAACCCAACCACATCCTGGCTGGTGTGGCTCAGTGGATCGAGTGCCAATGTGCGAACTAAAAGGTTGCTGGTTTGATTCCCAGTCAGGGCACATGCCTGGGTTGCCAGCAGTGTCCCCAGTTGGGGACATGCAAAAGGCAACTGAGAGGCCACTGATCCATGTACCTCTTGCACATTGATGTTTCTTTGCCTCTCTCCTTCCTTTCCCCTCTCTATACAAGTAAATAAATAAAATCCTTAAAAGAAAAAACCCATCTGTTTTGTTGCTGTCACCCAAAGGACGAGCTCCTCCTCTAGGGAGCCCGTCTCCCAAGGCGCACACAGTTCAGCAGAGACAGCACAAGTGTGAGGAGATGAGCAGGAGGGAAGGAAACTGGCTGCTACTGGAGACACAGCGATGTGCAGGGTGATGCGGTCCATGGGGCACTTAATCTCACAACAGTGAATCACATGGATCAGGCCGCATGTCACGGGCAGAGGAATAGACTCAGAGAAGTAAGCCGCTTGGGTCAAAGCCGCACAAGTCCTGAGTAGCACGGCTGGGACTCTCCTTCCACAAAGTGAGACCAGCTCCCAGGAAGGGTGCCACCACAGAGCCTCTGGGAGACGTTTGGTGGCAAGAATGAGCGAGTAATTAACTCTAGGTGCTGCATGAGGCCAGAGGGAGCTTTGATAACTGCAGAAAAATAAAATTAAAAAAAAGAAAACGAGCTTCTGGGCAACAGGGACATTCAAGAGTCACAAGCAGCTTCTGCCTGAGCCTGTCAGCGATCATGGCCGGGACTGGCCCTAACTGCCTAGAGGAACAGAAATAGTGCAGGCCGGATACCCGCCAGGTTCCCTCTGCTCCTCCCTCCGCTTATTCTCCTGAGTGGCACTGGCCCTCAAATCATGTCCCAAAGGCAGCAGCTCCTCCGCTCTCCCTGCACATTTACCGGTGTCTCCATCAGCAAGTGTTCTAAGCCAGCAGAGAGGTTCTCGGGTTTTAGAGATGAGACAGACCAGACCAGGTCCTTCTCTCCCAAGTGAGTTCCACAGATGGTGACAAGCAGCTGAACAGCCACACGCAGCATCATCTGAAAGGTCCTATAAAGGTGCGAGCAAGGGTTTTTGTGGCCTCAGGGAAGGGCGGATTCATCAACCTAAGGAAGGCTTTCCCCTGAGAGAAGGTGACATCCAAGCTCTCCGAGAAGGGTGACTGATGCACGATAATTAATTTGGCTCTTTTGATGGAGCTTCCAGTTCTGGCAGTCAGCGATAAGTCCCAAGCAAAGTGATCAAGTTTCCTTTCCCAAGTTCATACCATACTGCTTATCTTGGACTGAGTGAAGTGGCTAGTACTTTTCTTTTGGCATTTGTCATGGGAACTCCATACATTTTTAGCCCAAACTCTGCAATACACTCACCAAACCCCATAACTCTGGCTAAGGCAGTGTGTGGAATATCAGCTTCAACAGCTCACGCAAATTTAATCAAGGCTCGACTTGGCACCCGCTTCTTACCTCTACAGCATATTTATTTTCATAGTTTCCAGCAAAAGAAACACCTGGTCAGGGCAGTTTTAGGTAACACAAATAAAAATGTGCCTTTTACCTTGATTTGAAACTTAAAAATAGATCTGCAAATATTTCCTGGCTAAAAGATAAATATTCCAAATGCAGAACAACAAATGCAAGAGCTGGCACGGTAAACGCTATCTGAGTAACGCTGAGCCCTTCAGAGGGCCTTGGTGCGGCCGCTGCGGGACGGGTATCCTCTGCGGGTCCTGGGGCGGAGCTCGGAGCTCTGCAGACGGTTGGATAACGTTTTCAAGTCACCGTGGAGATTTCCTGGAAGGCAAGGTAAATGCTTCTGTGAAGAGAACATATGCAGATTTAGCTGGTTTCCCCGTGGCAAGGCGAGCCGCAGAGTTTTACGCCACTTGGAGGCTATATTTGCCCAGTGGGAAGACCAGTTAAAGGAGAATTACAGCCGTTTACGGTTAAAAATAAAGGAGAGCAATGAATCAGCCCTCTTGGATTTGGAGCCGTGGTTTCAGGCTTAATATTACAGTGCATATTTCCCTCCAACCAGAGGAAAGATTTTAAATTATATCGTGACTGTGGGGCGTAACTAAGAATCTGGCACTGAGTTGCGTCCCTCGGACACGGACGCGGCCAGCAATTACATTTCTCCACTGCGGCAGTAGGCGCTGCGATGAGAGGTGAGAAAGAGCAAGCGTGAGTGATCCCGGTTCGTCTGTGTTCTGCTTATTCAGTGCACTGTCAATAAGAACTACTAGGAAAAAGTGAATCTGGCCAGTGATGATCCTGATGTTCTGTATAAGGTTCTAACTGAAGAGCAATATTGATGCGATTGATGTGCATGCTGTGCGGTGTGTAATATTCTCATTGCCAGATTAAAAGTGCCCTACGGCCAGCGTGGTCTTCATTCTGTTGCTGCTGTTGGGTTTGTTTTGTTTGTGTCTTGTTCGTACTTGATCGCATTTGATTGGAAGGGAACAAATAAAAGCATTTACTTGATGGATCTCAGCAAAGTTCAGTCAGTACCTGGGGATTCTGATTTGTCTCTGGAGACGAAGGCTCTATCAGGCCGGAGAGTTCCAAGTAAAGCCAAATGCAGTTAGGTGTTTCCAGGTTTGAGGGCCGTTCTTGTTCCTTTTCTCGGTATCCTGGTTGCCTGGTTGTAAAGTTAGAGGCCAATTTTTACAGACATTGAAGACGCAGGTGTGAAAGCAAACTGAACTCTTCCCTCGAAATCTGTTACATGTGAATCAGGTAGTTTCACTTTCAGGTTTGCACAAAATTAACATTTTAAGGTACTTTAGGCATTCTCTGTAACTAACCTGTTCAAAGTCCAGAAACCTCTATGTCTATCTAGATCACTCAACACACCTTCGTGGGTTGTTTTTATCAATTCTCCAGAGAAATAAATGTTACCAGTTATCAGAAGGGTGATTCGTGCTTCATAATGTAAACTTGATCAAAATTAGAACCTTTTCCAATGATCAGAAGGTCACACATACATGCTTCATCCCCGTTGTCAGCACTTGTGACCATTTTGTCACGGAAGAGGGATGACGATGGAACCAAGCCCGTGCTCACTCCCATCGGAGCGGAGGAGGAGGAGAAGGGGGTATTCAAAGTCAGATTAGGGGCGTTCACTCTCGTGGTAACCATCTCTGATGTCACTGGAAGAAAACTAGGGTCATCCGGCTGTACACATGTCAACAAAAAGCGTTACTTTTGCTGAAACAGCCCCCTGGATTAGCACCTGCACCATGGATGAAATAAACCTCTTTAGACAAAGGAGCATGTAACAAATTCCATTCTAGAAGCATGGTTTGGAACTAAAGTACCTGTCCTATTCTCAAATGTGCTATGTCCCTGTTCTGCACAGCTGAGTCCCCAGTGTCGGGCCCAGCACTGGTTGACATCAAACAAACATCTATGAATAAACCAGTGAACTACTGAAATAGGCCACACAGGCCCAACTATGTGAAAGCAAGAAAGAGGTATGCAATTAGCAAGTAACTTCAAAGCCTGAGATGTTTTTCTTTCTATTGTCTTCACTGTATTCTACAGGCCGGCAGTTCACGTTTGACCCGCTGTAGTCCGCAGTTTCTCCTTCTGAAGAACAGGGCGAACCCGCTGCCTCAGAGACACCTATGACAGAGAGGAAAAAAAGCCCACTCAGGGTCAGCGACCTGCTGAAGACACACCCAGACACTGGGAAGGGCCTTCCCGTAGACAGAGGTCACGACTGCAAACAGGGCTGGATTCTGAAATACGAAGTCCTAAAAGCAAAAGCTTTTCACTGTTTTCACTATTTGTTTAACATGTACATTTTATTTTATTTCATTTCCTAAGAAGGAGATCTTTGGAGACGCTCCCTCCCCAGACACACTCTGGTCTCCCCCTCTGAGGTCTTACTGACCCCTCACAACCCTACTGTGAAGTGAATTCTCCTCCTAGGACTCACAGATATTTTCTGTTTACCCCCTTTAGGGGAGTCTCCCTGCTCTTCATGCCCCCTCTCTAAGATAAGCAGCCTCATTTCTTCAAAGAGCTCTGCCTTCTAAAACGGTAAGAACTGCCCTTGGGTCCAAACAGCTCCCTCTTTCTGCCCACCCCTTCAATCTCCTCCCCAGTCAGGACTTGCAAGGTCTGGACCCCTGCTTGAAAAAGGAGGAAGGAGAAACGTGGTGAGAAAATGGCTAAATTAGTGAACATCTCAGTAACAGTCAGGGCCAGCCTACTTCTATTATCTCCAAACAACACCCTCATCCCTGTCCACCCAAACCAGCCTTCATTCACACACTCAACAAGAATTCATCAATGAAATACTTCTGCACGCTCAGCACTGGGAAGTGGTCCATTTGTGCACATGGCCAGCAGGTTCCTGCTCCCTCCGATTCTACTGGCCGCTGGGAGATGGCGAGAAGCCAATAGGAAAGGAAGACAATACGAACGTGCTGTGATGGGAAACACAGGGACTCCCACAGCCACGGGGGTGGGGGCACTGGAGCCCAGGCATAGTGACTGGGGCCAAAGAAGGTCTCGCAAATAAAGTGACATCTAAGAAAACCCTGAAGGAACAACGTGGGCCGGCCGTAGAAAGGAAGACAGAGGAAGGGAGGGAGAGGAAATGAAGAAAGGAGGATTTCGGGCTTTCAAAGTAGCCTATGCACAAGCTCAGAAGTTAAGGAATAAGAGGCAAAGATCTAGAAATCAGTCCAATAGGACTGGAGAGAAACCGGGAGACACGGCGGAGAGGAAGAAAGCACCAAATCACACAGGGCCTTACAGCCAAGTGAAAAACTTGGGGCTCCCTGCTGAGGACAATGGGGACTCTTAGGGGCTGTAATCAAGAGAACAGCCCCTCACTATGACGTGGAGGCACCTGGCAGAGGCAGAAGGAGAGTCGGGGAGTCCAGCAAGGAGACGGGTGCGGTTATCCAGGTGACAGATGAGGGGCACGAACTAGGGCAGTGACCGTACAGGCAGCGTGGAGGGGAGGGATCTGAGGGCTGCAGAGAGAACTGATAGGCCTGGGGGCCTGCGAGTTTGGGCAAAGAGACTAGAGGACAGGATTCATGCACCTGTTTAATAAATACTTACTGAGTACCTTCTAAATTCTAAACACTGCTCCATGTGTCAAGAATATAGGAGTAACCAGAAGAGACACTCTTCCTCACTAAGATAAAAGTACTGGGAGGGTTGCATAGTAAATTCATGGCCACAAAAATTAAAATCTGTGGCAAGAGCTATGAAGAGAAAGACTATGGTAAGAAACCATAACGGTGGCGGGGGGGGGCTGGTTTAGACTGGAAGATTAAAAGACTTCTCGGAAGGGGTAACCTTTAAGCTGAGCCCTAAAGGATTGAGCCAAGTGACAAAGAGGAGGAAGAATGCCCGAGGCGGGAGAGCTGCCGTGGAGAGAAGCAACAGTATTGAGACGCGCTCAAAAGGAGAATCGATACGCTGGTGATGGATGGGACGTGGGCCTGGGGGCGATTACCAGCTCTCGGGCAGGAACGATAATCAGATCGCGGTCGGCTCCTTCCTCGCCACCTCTGCCTCCGTAACAAACTGCCCAAGTGCCAGCCATCACTCACTGTTCCCACGGCCGGCCGTTCTGTGCCGGGCCGTGCAGCCCTGGCCCTCAGACAGGCTGGCCGCACTGAGAGTCCGGGGACGGGGCTTCGGGACCTTTGACCCCACGTGGGGAACTCGTCCCGTGTCATTTCAGCATTCCTCCTGAGTTTGGCCGTGTTGCACAAGGACTGACACTGTCAGTCCAGCTCTGGACACTGCTCAGCCCTGCCTGGGAATGGTTCCAATAGGCAGAGGCCCTTTCAGAGCAATGAGCTGTGTGTCAAAGGTAATATTCCATGCCTTAACCTGCCGATTCTCCCACACTTTAAACAGCATGATCCCCACAAAGAAGCTCAACCTGGACAGAAGATGAAAAGGGGACTACTCTGACAGCAGCAGCTGCGGTGAAGGGTCGTGACCTCTGCCCTCTCCAAAGTGATCCCTGTAGAGTCTGGAGGTTCTGCCTTAACTCAAAAGTTAGGCTGGGAAGTCTGGGGTCAAGTGTAACACAAACCCCCTCAAGCTGTGACGGGAAAGTCGGAGAAGAACACAGGAGAGGTAAACCCAATGATTCCTATGACCCTTCTCTCGTTATGAGAACAGTACTTTACACATCCGTTACATTTTTGTATGCTGAATGATGAACGAAAGAGACAGGATACCACTCAGGGTCTTAACAAGAAGCCGACGGGCCTCAGAATAGGCGATGAGAGGGACGTTTAACAGATGGCTGTGCGCAGAGGTGCCAGCGGCCTCGGGGACAACAGGGCCTCGGTGAGCACAGGCCTGAGTTGGAGGACAGGCCCCGACAGGAGCAGGTCTGTGCTGTGCTGGGAGCTGGCAGCTCGGGAGCCTGGCAGGGGGCGCTGTGGAAAGTGCTGCGGCCTCCCTCCGACTTCCCTGGGCCCCAGAACCAGAGAGGGGCAAGCCTGAGACAGACCCCCAGAGCAGAGCAGGGAAGGGTAGGAAGCAGGTCTGGAAAACAAACAGAAGTACACACACAGGCAGGTGGCCGGATTTGTAGGTAAGTACTATTTTAATGCAATTTTCATGTACGGATTACAATAAACATAAGATCAGTAAAATAAGATACAGAAAAATACAGTAAAATAAATATAAGATGTAACATAAGATGACAATTTGTGTGACGTTAAGTTCAGGAAGATGATGTAAGTTCCCAAGTGCTCAAAATGATACCTTTGGCATCACAGGACAATGGTTTGGGTTTTTAAATATTTCCGTGGAGGTTCCAGGAGAAACTGACCTTTAGTTAAAGACTGTCCGTCTCAGGCAGAGGACTGATTATCCCAGACCTGCAGGATGATCCTGAAGACAATTTACTGGCACAAGTGCTCCAAAGAAGCTTTTTCTTCAAGTGATTTGGTGAAAATATTCAGGTGACAACATAGTCCGAGGCCTCCAGAACTCCGCTGCCCAAATTCTGAGGGCCTTAGTGCTTAAGCTGCCCGTGAGTTTCCTTGTGCAGCTGCGATCTTCCAGCCATTGTGTTACATGTGTGCGCACGTTATCTTTTCATATACGGTATCTTACGTACACACGTACGCACACACGTAATCGGCAAGCTGACCGGGCACGAGGTGGATACGGTGTCAGTGCAACTTATTTTTTCCTTCCCACAGTTCCTTGGGCTTTGCTGCGTGGGGTGGTCCTCCCAGCCCTGAGTGGAAACTCCAGGGGACCAGAGTTCTGTCCGCATTGTGAGGGAGGCAGGCAGGCCTGCCATCTGCCTTCCTTCTCTGCTCATCCACCCGCACTTGACATTGGGGGCGGGGGGAGGAAGGGCCCTCTTCTGCAGTGAGTGGCCTTTGGGGTCACTAGCCCCAATGGCCATTTGAGGGCCACTCTTCCTCCCACTGGGATTTCGAGGGATCCTTGGGAGGGTCCCAGCTAGGCTCCTCCTTCCTGGCGTCAGGGCCACTGTGCTAGCAGGCCCTCGCTGCAGGCTTTCCTCCCACCTCACTGGGCTCTCTTAGAGCCCAACAAGGCTTCCTGCAGGCCAGCTTCCCCACACACACCTGCAGGGGTCTTCAGGGAACATTTCTGTGGGGGCAGGTAGTTAATCCAGTTACTCCCCCACACAGCCCTCTCCCCATTCCCTCTCCCCCTCCTCCCTTCTCCGTCTCCCCATCCTCCACTCATCCCCGCCCTACACACACATACACACCATGTTTCAAGTGGCTTCTGCTTTCTCAGATGCGAGTCAGGCACCAGACCCCAGTGTCCCAGCTCCAGGAAACTGGGCTTTGAAGGGGCCCAGCCTGCTCTGCAGTCACAGGACAGTAACAGAGCCCCGCACAGAGACACAGTGGGGAGCCCTCCGCTGGCCCTCTCCACCCATAACTGTCTTGCTCGTGGATTTCAGAGCCACCTCACCAGTTCTCAGTATCTGGCCAGACCCATCCTCCGGGAGTTTGCTGCTCCACTTTCAAATTGTGCCTCTGTTCTATCTGGTGTCTCGGTCAAAGCCGAGAGGCTGCGACGCATTCATACGTGCATTCATACTTACACATGTGTATTCTACTTCGCACTTTATACCTTCACAGCTTTAGGGGGTAGGTAGCCCAACTCCTCAAATTGCTAAAAGTCACTGACTGGTAGGGGCTTTTGTAAATAGGAGAAAGCCTAAAACCTGCCTACCTCTTTATCTATTTCCCACCCAAAGAATTTAAAGAGGGCTGCAAATAATGCAACAACGTGTTTTTAACGGCTGAAATTAGCAGACAGTAAGCACTAACTGATTTCATATAATCCTCTCAGTTTGCATTGCATTAAGTTTAATGATGTGAAAGTAAATAATTAAATAGGTGATTATTCTATACCATTGGTTCTTTTTCATGTGTATGAATCACATGGAGGCCATTAAAATTAAGATTCCTGGGGATCTTGCCAAACATCCACATTTTAATAGGATGATTCTGATGCATGAGTACAAAGAAGGTGTTTGAGAAACCCTGCCAGGTGCCCTGGGGAAGGACAAAGTGGGCTGGTATGGCCCGCGGGCACTGTCTTCTCTGCACCTCAAGGAAGCCCTCTTACCTGCCTCCACCCTGTCCTGGCCACTCCCTCAGTCAAGAAGGTTGTCTGAAGTTTAAATCACAAAAATCTGCACTTTAAATATGATATTTATTTATTCACCAATCCTTGTTATGAGTTTAAGTCTGCCTTTTTTTCTTTCTTTTTTTTTTTTTTGTCATATGGTTCTTCCCATAGATGTTCTAGCAGACCACTCTTCCCGAACCACAGCCCTAATGCATTCCCTGTGATTCCCAGTTCTGGTTTCTTTCAAGTGGGGTCAGAACCTAAACACAACAGAAGTCAAAATCCTTCTGGATTTGCGTTACTTCCTTCCAGTAGCTTATAGTTATATTGTGCATACCTAGTTGTATGGCAATGTACTTTAGTCCCTCAACCCACACCTCTATAGAACATTCAGCTGAGTTTTCTTGAAGACACAGATCCCAAATCTCTTATTTTTGTACTGAGTTCACATGACACTGGTTGATAGGCACACAGAATTAGCCTGAGTGGCTGCGGTAACGAGATCTGGCACATCGAGTTTGGGAAGGAAAACCACGGACTCCCGCTCGGGCTCTGTCTCACGTGGGGAGCAGGAGGGCAAGGCGGGCCTGGAGCGGAGCTGCCACACCATTCAAGGGCTGCGTAGCACCTGCTTCCTCACCTGTAAATGGGAACAATCATAGCTCTTCCAGTTGGAGAGGGTGGACGAATACCACTTAGATAATGCATTTTGTACAGCTCTTAACTGGGACCAAAGAGGTTCCTACATGATAGCTATGTGTTAGGTATCTCAAATGTCCTACCTACTTCTGACTGTGTAAATTTGAGAAAACTTACTTAACCTCACAAACTTGGATAATCTGTAAAAGAGAGATGGCATCTACTTCTTACGGTGTAGGAAAGCATTAAATAAAATAAAATAACGTGTGTAAGTGATGTTACTCAGTAACTACTAAATTAACATGGCTCTCAGCCAATATTCTTGCACATATTTGTTCATGGGCAAGGCCTCAGTGAAGTTTGCCTGCTTCTCTCAATCCTTGTATAAAATGTCCAGCTTCTTAAGGAAAAGAAAGGTATTTAGAATGAATTTTCCTATCCTTGAGAAACCTGCCAAAACAATTACTGCAATTTATACAATAAACTAGTTAAAACTTTCCTGGTCATTAACTGTTTGAAAAGGTTTGAGTTGCCTTCTGAATAGCTCAGTGCTACCAAACTTTTTGTAGAACAACAAACATTTGGTTAGATATTTACACTTATGGATTAATTTTAAACAAAGAACTTAGAACAAAAGCCTTGAAACAAAAGCAACTAAACCCCTAACAATAGTGACTTGAAGTTAGAGGGGGAAAGAATTAGTGTTTGCCAACCAGGCGATGCATCATTCCGCACACAACTTCAGCCTGTCCTCAGAATCTGAGGAAGAGAATCATCACACTATTAGAGTTTTAGACTCCGTTCATATTTAAACAAGTCCTACAATGTCTATTGATCTGCATTTAGACCAGTTCTGAATTTAGACAAGGGCCAGCATCTGGGCGGAAATGAAGACTCATGAAAGAGTAAATTATATTCCCAAATTGCATAACCTCTGTTCTTTGGGGCTCTGAACGAATACAATGAGCAATTACACGACCATCAGATGCTCAAGATAACGGGAGATTACTAGAAATCAGGAAGATTAACTGTTTTGTTGAGTGAAATCAGACAGAAATTTATAAATGAAGAAGGATAACGATCAAGGCTCTGAAATAAAAGAATACATAAAATCCTAAACCATTTAAAATACTTACTAATTTGTAGCTCTCTCAAGGTCATTTGGACAAAAAATAAAATAATGAAACTACATCCTCAGTGTAAGAGCTTTAGAGTGTAAAGCAGGGGGAAATGTGCAAACATGATACCAAGACAAGAGGGTCATATTAAAATGTCACATAAAGGATGGCAGGCAGGACCTGAGGGAGAGGGGTTGGGGTGCAAAATGTGGGAATTAACAGCTATGCCTTTTCCCAGCCCCAAATGCTCTAGCCTCAGAGTTAAATTAATTAGGCGATATAGAAACATAAAAAGCTTCCCCAGTGCATGTGACGCAGAGAAGCAAGATGAACACGTCTCTGGGGCAGCCACCCACTCGTTACCAATAGGGTTTCTGGGTGGTGGTGGCCCCTGTCTTCCTGGCACAGAACCTCTTGTCTCTGTACGTGCCACTGGACTCCACTTTTGACATCCCCCACCCCCCATCAGGTGGTGTGCTGGTTTCACCTTGACCTCCAAGCATAAGCAGGAACTTGTTTCAAACCTCAGAAGCCAAGGGTGATTTTTACACTGGCAGACATGCAAGAAGCCACAGCTCCCCACTGATAAAAATGGCCTTCGGTTCCCCTCGCCTTGAACAAATTTCAGACAGGTTTCTTCCAGACTATGGACCCCTGACCTCCCCTTTCCTGGAACATTTACTTTAGAAAACTTGTAATTGCAAATTTCTTTCTCTGCCCCTTTGAAAAGGAGATAAATCTTCTCCCAGCCTCTGACCAGTTTTACAACCCATGAAGGTCTTCTCTAGGACCTGGGAGAGATCCCTTTGAAATGCAATCATCAAGAAAGATACTAGCAGAATAAGCACAGACTCCTAGATACAGAGAACAGACTGACAGCTGTCAGAAGGGAGGGGGCTGGGGGGGGAAAGTGAAGGGATCAAACAACAACAACAAAAGCTCCTAGACACAGACTTCAGTGTGGTATTACCAGAGGGAAAGGAGGATGGGGGAGGGAAAGCGGGCAGAGGGGGGATAAATGGTGGTGGGAGGAAATGACCTGGGGTGGTGAACACACAATACAATATACGGGTGATGTATCAGAGAACTGTATACCTAAAACCTACATAATTTTATTAACCAATGTCACCCCAATAAATTTGATTTGAAAAAAATAGAAGGAAGGAAGGGAAGAAGGAAGGAAGGAAGGATGTTACCCCTGTCTCCCAGTCTCTGTGGGAAGATAGGAGCTCAACTTCCACAAAGACCCTTGGCCAACACTGGATGAACTCATCCCACTGAACAACCCCCCTCCTGCCCTCTCCAGTACTCTTCCACTGGCTCACTCCAGAGTCTGCAAATGCTCCTGCCTGTTTCAGCCGAGTTGAGTTCCGTTTCTCTCCCCTATTACAATAGTGTTGAATAAAGGCTTCCTTGCCTATTTAACTGTGTCTGTGCAATTTTTTTTGACTGCATGCAGGATTTTTAATGAATCTTTTTCAGATATTTTGCCCTGTGATAAGATTCCATAACAAACTGAAACAAAAATATTTAATAAATATATGCAATATGTTTCATGTCAAAATTTTAATACACAAAATAACCACTTTAATATACGCTGAGAAAACTCACAGTCACAGTGTAGCAGAGACTATCAGATGTGTATCGGAGAACAGAAGAGCATCCTGTCTGGAAAGTTAAGGAAGTAGCGAGATTTTAGAAAGATGAAGTGGTCAACAGAGTCACACATACAGACGCAGCCAGTAAATTAAGGCAGAAGGTGACAGCTGAGGTAGCCTTTGTGAAAAACTCCAGTTAAGTGGCACCATTGAATGAATGGGAGGCAGAAGAAAAGGGAAAGGAAAGAAATATGCCAGCTTCCCATGAAAATAACTAAATTGATGATAAATCTAGGGCTTTTGTCCTGAGTCTGTTGTGTCTGAAGGATCGGGCCCAGAATCGAGGGCTCACATGGGAAAGCATAGCACACCATTTCCAAATGTAGCACCTGATAATCAAAGGGCGATACTTTGCACTTTGCCTTCTGAGCCAGGATACAGAGGACAGAGGTGACAAGGCAACTGGTAAAATAACTGAACGGGATAGGACGAACACACCTAGAAAGGAACATGCACTTGGGCCGATGGTGACACTTTAACAGATGACAGACAGAAGAAGAAGGTGCTCAGTGTCGTTGCTGACAATTGTCCCACAAGAGACTGCTCTTCAGCGTGAGTGGCACCTCCGGACAGCGCTGGTAGGAGGGGCTGGAGCTCATATTTGGTGAAGAGCTTGCTGGACAATAGGTGAGAGTTCAGGTTCTTCTTGCCACTGAGCCACTCAGCAGGGACCCAGGGACCGTTATGGGCAGTGCAAACATACGTTCAGAAAGTCACCAAAAAGGACAAGCTGTGGAGAACACAAAGCAATTTCAAAAGCAGACCTCAAAAATCCTAAGTGCCAGTGAAAAGCGCACCTTACAGTGGAGCAATTTGGTGCACACCACCCTAACAAAGACTTCAAATTAAACACCCCAACCACGGGATACACACATGTCACCTGTCCCCTCATGGAATGCACTGAGCAGAACACATCACCTGCGTTGTATTTTTGCCAAAAATATTCAACCAGAGTCTGATCGTGGGGAAGCAATCAGACAAATCCAAATTGAGAAATGTTCTGAAAAACAACTGAACTGAACAATTCAAAAAATCTTCAGTGTTGTGATAGATGGAAAAGGGAGGGAAGCTCCTAAATTAAAGGAGGCTGAGAGGCATGGCAACTAAATGCAACTTATCGCCCTTATTTGCATCCTGCTCTAAAGCACGTCACTGTGATGATGGGGGGAATCTGAACATGAGCCATTGACTAGGTAATATGTTAATGACACATTTCTTTAGAGTGATAAACATACTGTAGTTACCAGAAAAATGTGGCTAGCTTCTTCATTTTCAAACAGTTCAACAAAAATTAGACATATGTATATTGTACATCATAATCTTAAGCAAGACCCTATTTAAAAATTAGTTAGCAAGATCCTAGAAGAAGAAATCATGTTTACTAGAAGCCAGCTGCATGTGTACTAAATTAAATTAGACTCATTTTAGAGAACTTGGAAGACAAGATATTTCAGGGAAATTGAATGGGGTTTAGTTTTTTTTTTTCTTTTCAAAATTCAAAAAGGCAATTAATGTCTATCTTGATATCACTCAGACAAACTAAAGAAATACAAGTTGAATGGCCGGATGGCAAAGTGAAGTCAATCTTATCTGAACAAACACAGTTCAAAGGGCTGGCATCAGCCTGAAGAGAGCGTCTCGTATGAAAATACAGAAGTCTAGCTATCAACTGATAAGAACATGAATGGCATGGTAGCAAAATGTGTGAGTCACCACAACAAATATTTTCGGTGACACAGTCATGAATCACAAGGATCACGATGAACAAAATGGGTCAAAACCAGCAACATAACATTTAATGAAAGCTATCTGAAGTCCTGTTATTACCAATTAGTGAACGGATGCATTTTGAACATGGGCCAGGAACTGGGAATACAGGTGTATGTGAAGGTCACAGACCTCTTATTCTTACATAAAATTATACATTTAAAACAATTACGAGTAAGATCAGGTCATGAAGGTGTATAGCACAGAGACCTGGGGTGTGTATCAGGGAACCCGGACACAAACAGAAAGTCGGGAAAGGCGGCCCGTGGGAGACGCTGTACACGCAGAAAACTTGAGATGCTCTGGGAATGACCAATCAAATGAGGAGAGCCACAGGGAGAGGCGAGGGGAATCGGAGCAGGGACAAGAAGAATGTCCCGTCATGGCAGAGGGGACAGACGTGAATAAAGGCCCTAAGCAGGCGTGGCTACAGCACAGCAGCCAGCTGAGAGAAGTCCAGGGCAGCTAGAGCAGAGTCGCCAAGAAGGGACAGCCCCCAGGAGACAGAGCACAGAAGAGACCATCCTAACAGCTGTCTGAGTTGAAAAGGGTTACAGGTTTGATTAAGTCTCATTTCAAGATGACTCAATAATGGAATCTACAGTGTCCAAACAAAGGCGGTGAGGTCCCGTTCTGCTCATTGCTTATCACACTCAACGTTAAACGTGTGCTCATTCCAGTACATTCAGGGCAATCTGTATGTTGAAGCCAAGTGAAATCCTGACAAAGTGTGGGATATATTAGAAGTGGGTCACCTAAAAAGAAAAGGAGACAAGATTTCAGGAGGTATAATAACTATCTTCAAATACCTGAAGGGCCATCGTGTGAAGTAGGAATAATGGCTGGTATGTATTTATGAAGTGTTAACGAATGGGGGTCGCCACGATGCATAGCTAGTTCGGTCTCAGGAAGGCTTCACTAACAGATCCTGGCTGAAGGTGAAGTGGCTGTCTGGGACATGCTGGGCCTCCCAGGATGATGATAAATAGGCAAGAAATTTACATAGAATTCATCTCCTTGCAGTAGGTAGTTAGTAGGCCTTCCTCCAATCCTGACATTCCATAATTCTATGACAATGCCATCACTTCCATTACGTTGGCAACATACTAAAGAGTGAAGCAGAATAATCTAGTATAAAGAACTTGAATAGGGTCAAAATCATGAATCTAGAAAAATAAAATGTATACCCAACATCTGTACCACAACGTTAAAACTGAATCTTAAAAGTAACTTGAAGAAATAAAATCTCAAAATACAAAATAAAGACAAACTCATTTTTGAGATGAAGGCAGGCTAGCCTTAAGAACATGGACTTTGGAGCAGACTTGTGTGGTCCTGGGAAAATTTCTCAGCCTTTCTGTGTCTCAGGTCCTTATTTATGTGAGGAAAATAATTGTAAAACAAACACCTGACTTTTCGGACTGCTGTCAGAACTACTGAGTTAACAAGCTTAGAATGGTTAGAACAGTGTCTGGAACACAGAAAACCTTATCAGGTGTCAGATGAGAGATTCTGAGGTCACACTGGGACTAAATTCCAGTGGCCTTGCTAACCAGCTAGGTGACTTGTCCCCTCCATGATATGGGGATGGGAGTGTCCACTAGTCCACGTTCAGTTTCAGCAAAATCACAAGGAGATTTAGTGCAGAGAATCAGCAGCTGAGAAAAGTTTGGGAGGAAAAGCTGGAGGAGCAGGTTCTGGACTGAGCTTTCTGAAGCGACACCACCCAGGACAAAGCCACAGCCTCTGGTCCTCCACGGAGTCACATCTCTGGTGTAACCTGGAATCAAGGGAATGGGGAAGTCGCTGTCCCAGCGGCTAATTCCACAATGCTTCTGCTAGGATCTCCAAGCCCAGCACTGCTACCATATCTGCAGGCTTCCAGAACACTCCACCAGAGATCAGATGCCTGTACCCTACCTCTCTCCAACCACCCTGTCATCATGGTTGCAGTGCGACACAGGCCTCCAACAGAGCACCTGCAGCACCAAGAGTGTGAACTGCCGCGGGTCTGGACTCTAACCAGCATGGCGGCACACCAGTTCACGCAGAGACCTAAGCTGTACGGAAGTGTGAGGAATGAGACTGACTGTTCCGCTCTAGCAGCAATATAACATTCTAAAAGGGAGACAGAATGGCTATAAAAGAGCTAATCTGCAACATCTATCATCCCATCTCTCCTCACCAGGGTGAGAATTAAATAGGATGTAATGTGTGTACAGTACTTAGCCCTGTGCCTGGCAGAAAGGTAATCACTCAATAAGTTACTAGCTGACTTCCAGCATAAACATCACTGGGCAAGAATTACCTTTCCATTTCTCATCCTGAAATCCAAGAAAAAAAATAAAAACAATAACTTAAAGCTCAGGTTTCAGTAAGACGAAGAGAAATACATAATCCACTGAGTCATAAACATACATAAAGCCTTCTGAAATTAGCAGAAAGAAAGCCACACAGGAGGTCATGCCGAAGGAAAATTCTGAGGCCGGCGGGGCCCAGCGGCGCAGGTCATACAAAGTGCAAACTTCCCACAAGGGGAACCTCACAGGGAAGCGCAAGGCTGTGCACTTGCACTGGGGTCATGACATTGGAACACACAGGTACGCAAGGAGTGAGATACTCGTGGGTTCTTCTTGAGCACTCTACTGGAAAGCCAGCTGTGGCCAACCAAGGAAGGCCTACGGAAGAAAAGGTAAAAGGACCAGCGACGGGAATATACTTCATTATAAAATAAAGACTAAGACCAATGTGACCATCAAAGTAATAAAGTGAAAATGCATCTCCCCATGATGTAGGACTCATACAACTTTCTGCAGAAAAAAGACGCTAAAAGGTAGGATACATAGGAAGCTTACTATTTTACCTGTATAGTTCATAGTCAAAGAATATCATTAAAATGATAAAATATAGGCATAGGTTACCAATATAAATGTAGACACTGAGTTAATACTAATAACTAAAATTGAAAAGAAAATATGGTCGTTCATTGTAAAAATCAATGGCTATTGACTAAAGAAATATTAAGACTAATAAGTCTATCATTATATAAATATTTGATTATAAAGATAACTGCTAGAACAAAAATGTAAACTTCTCTAAATGCCATTAAAAAACCATACACACATATACAAACAAATGGACTAAAAAGGACCATAGTTAAGACTTTTAAAGCATCACAAAAACAGAAAATGTTACATAAAAGAAAACAGAACTAAGATCAAATACAACTTACGTGTCAAATCAGTAAATGTAAGTAAGTTTAATTCACTTTTCTAAAAAGAAAAAAATTAACACTAGATCACAAAGGAAAATTCAACTCTTGATTTTTATAAAAGACAAACAGTTTTCGCTTGTGCTGAATGGGATCAATATCACTTTTTAAAACGAAGTGAGGCAGTGAGAGTGAAACAAACATGGGCAAGTGTCTGGGAGATGAACTTCCAGCTGTGGCCAGGTGAAGGGTCAGCAAGTCTTCGTCACACACACACACACACAAAAGCGTAAAATTGCTCAAAACGGTCCACAAACAACTACTCCAGGGCTCTGGAAATAGACCTCAGGCAGACGACACACTGGAAAGTATTGAATCCTGAAGGACCGCAAAGCTTCGGTAGATACGGCCTGCGTGCAGCCTCATTGCCCGCGGTTGGTCACAGGCCCCACCCCAGACTCAGCAGACACGAGCGGGAGTCTTCCCAGAGTTGGACTGTCGGAAAACTAGCCACTCTGATCTGAAGGGTCTTTATCTGGATTTGGGGTGGGTGGGGGTGGCACGGGGCAACTTGCGGCTTTCTGCTACAAGTGGACTCGTAGGAGGCAGTCAGGAAGAAACTCCTGGAGGTCACGGTCACAGAGCAGGCAGGTGCTGCAAATGAGGGTGCCCCAAAAGGCTGGGAGAGCTCTCCATGGATCCTTGGATCCTTGGACGGCGAGGCACATGGGAAAAGAAAAACCAAGAGAGACTTAAAAACGGCCGAACTTGGACTACACTTCCAACCTCGGCACAACCTCTTCCCAAGTCACTGGCTGACCGCTGAGCTGTGTGGACACAGGGGCAACCTTTGCAAAGCCTGGCTGAAAAAATAAAAATAAGAATAAGGAAACTGACCAGAGATGTACGTGGCTGCAAACAATGGGGGAAAGAAGATTCCACAAACGAAGCCAAGGTAATTCACAACAGAAACCACCACCGAACATCTGTCTTCCCCAAGCGATGCCTTCAGTTCCCACTCCCCTTTTTCTCCCCTCGTTCTTCGTTTCAAAGCACTTGCAGTCTTGGCTACACACAGGGCTGCCCACAGAACATTCCCCATCCAGACTGTCCTGGACCCGAGGATGGACTCCAGATATAAACGTGCCAACTGAAATATGAGCAGACAAGGGACGGAGGAAACGGCTTTGGCCTAGAGTAGCAGGAAACAGAACGAGAAATTTTGCAAGGATGGTTTCTGTACAGATTTAAGAGCTAGATTTATATGAACCCAAAAGTTATGTTCCTAAATAGTTCTACAGATCATAACCAGTGTGATAAAAAATGAGTAGCTGTACTTTCATAGTGGAGCTATAACTCCCCAGTATGTCTGTGGCCCCAGTTATTTACGTATTTAACCCAGGCTCTCAGTGAATATCTGCTGGGTGGTAAATGAATGGGCGAACGTTTGTAGCTTTGATTAGACAGGTTAGAGTGGCTGCTCCTTTCATGGCAGCTGACAGAGACAACAATGTCGTTTTGAATTATTTTAAGACTACATCCCTGGAGTTGTGGATAGGGGAGGCCTCAAACCTGATGTGCCAAGAGTCCACTGAAGAATCGGATCCACTGCAGTTCACTTATGGAGGACTTCCGCACCGGTAAGTCAGCTCTGGGTGAGGCAGAAGCCTTCGAAATGAAGAAAGGAGGGTGTGGGTGGTCCTAGCCCTACTTCAGCTTCTCAGTGTCATTCATAGGTACAGCCTCCTCCTGGCTCCCCAAATAAACATAAGCCACCTCACTCCTGAACCTATCGCACCTGACATTTTTCTCCTCTTTCTCAGTTTTCACTCTCTAATCCTTATATTATTTTTTTTCAGTGCGAAGGTCTGAATCTTCTCCTCTTTCTATCTCCTCAGGATCTTCGCCCTGCTCTAGGTCAGTCCGTCACCTGTCCGTCCTAAGGGTTTGATTGTTTGCTTGTTTATTGTACGAATTTCATTATTGGCCCGCAGCCATGGGCTTCTGCTGAGGCCTCTCACAGCCAGTCTTCCCCAAGTACGCCTTGGTGTGCTTCCATGCTCGGCAGGGCTGTGGGCAAGTGAGACGTCCCCCTAACCTGGTAGGAAGGCAACACCCTTGAAATGTTGCACCATTCTCAGTGTGAAAACCCTGAGGAAAGCATCTGACCAGTAATTGAGAATGGATTAGAAAAGCCTCGTGTTGACAGTATAAAGCTTTGCTTGTTGGGAAATATCTGTGGAGAAAATGTCTGTCGACAACAGACCCCACCTGGGAAAACTTCAACGTGCCAAAGGTCTACCTGAGGTCTCTCTCCCTCTTCTTTTTCCTGTTAACATCCATCATATACATAGTTACAAAACTTTTTGCTTGTGATGAGGACTTTTAAAATCTACTCTCTTAGCGACTTTCAAAATACGCAATCTAGCATTATTAAGTATAGTCACCATGTGGTACATTACACCCCTGTGACTTACTGTTTTCTAACGGGAAATCTGGCCCCTTCACCCAGGCACACCCAGAAGGCACTGCATAGCCCTCCGGCATCAATAGGACACCCTCTGCTCAGACTTGGCAAGAACGGTAGGTTGTGTAGTGGTTAAGTGTGCAAGCTCTGGACCCAAAACCTGGAAGTGAATCCCAGCCCCACCACCAACTTGGTGAAGGTCTTTAACTCTCTCGGCCTCAGTTTTCCAGCCATAAAGTGGAGATAATAACAGCATCTACTTAAAAGTGGTTCTCTGACATGTAAATGAGTTAATAATCCATGTACAGCACATAGAGCAGAGCTTGGCGCTCAGTAAGTACAGGGGTCTGATCCCATTCAGCGAATCATTAAGCATGTCCTACAGAGCAGCACTGTGTCTGGGAATGCAAAGATAATAAGGAACGAGACACAGTGTCCGTTCTCCAAAAGCGTGTAGTCTGATGGCTCCATGGGACACCATGCTCTTGTACTAAGATAATATCTAAGCACCTGGCGATAAGTCACAGACTCTGTAACTGTTCTCCAGGACATTCTGACCACGGAGAGGTTGAGCTGAGATATTTTTTAAACAGGAAATCTTGAAAGCAAATGGGAAAACTGCAGTTCTTATCTGGGGCCATCAGTAAACTACATAATATTTCATTCAGACAGAAAGTGTTTTCCCCCTGAGTCACTCGGAGGATTTTCTAAGTCCCTATTTCCTGAGGCACGTCAGAACCATGCTCAGGGACTCAGATGCTAAGTTTCCACCTGCTGCCGAGCCCGCACTGCACCGGAACTGGTGACAAACGGAAAGTGATTGGTACGCCAACCCGAAATGCAGGTATTGAGAAAAACAGATAAAGCTTCACACCACCCAGCTTCAACCGGGGAAAGTCCTAGATTCAGACACAGATCTCTGACTCACAATTAGAAAAGTAAGCTTGTTAGAGAGAGCGACATGATGGGAGCACTCCCCCCCTGGAAAGTATGAAATCGTAATTATAAAAATGAAAATGACTGAAACCCACTTATCTTCAGGGATCAGTTTACAGGTGACGCCGTAAAAGGCGAGCCAAGAGATTGCAGCAACTCAGGTTGCAACGGGGTCACAGTCAAGAGGCTTCCCAGCTGATGTCTCCAGGGAAGCTGTAAGGCATCTTGAGCCTTTCCTGTTTCCATCAAATGTGATCATGTCCAAATTTGCTAAATTAGTCATAACCGTCAGTATCTGAGAACCAGGTTAAAGGGAACACACGATTTTGTTCCTCAGCTCCCTCCTCGTGCCTGCAAAATAGACATTTTTGCAGCAAGAGATGTGGAAGGGCGTCTTTCACGGGAGATGCCCTAAAAGCACAGCCTTTCTGCAGGACCAAGTCAGCGGGGATGTCCTGACTGCGACGTTGCCGGTTCCAGCCTTCAGAAGAGCGAGCATCCTGTGGGAAGTGAATCCCAATAGAAGTAGTCCAGAGCCTGAAGGGGGAGAGTGGTGTCCTTGGAAGCAGAGGGAAGGTGCATCTACCCCTCCAGGACAAAGGGGTGGGGACCCAGAGAAATACTCAAGGAACCTGGGGAGGAAGGAGGAACACTGCTGGAGTGAACCCTTAGCGATCTGCAGTCACCAGCGAGCTCTCCCAGTGCTGTCCTCCGAGCAGAAGATAGCAACAGGGTTCTTGAGCAAACTTGATGTGAACTCTCTGGAGGAACAGAGACACACAGGGCCCCCTGTCTGGGAGATTGTGAAGGGAGGCAGCGACCCATAACAACTAAACAAAAAGAGGGGGTAGCAGTGGGTCAGTCTCATCTCCCACTATGCATGATGACCAGCATGGTCTTGTTTCCTGGGGCCAAGTAAGTACTTGGAGGGTAGTGGGACGTGGGCCACCACTGCAGATACCTCAACCAGGAGTGTGAGAGTGACACGTCACAGTACAAGGTTACAGAACATGCTACAAAGGGGCACAGGACAAGAGTGCTGGAAGATCAGTCAACCCGGGAGTGTGAAGGTGAGATTTTGGAAGTGCAGTGTGGTGTGCAGTGCAGGGGTCTTTGGAAGAACTTTGAAGTTCACCCCAGAACAGAGCAGCCCCTCTAAGGAATGCTTCAGCACCTCCCCCCGCCCCGCCCGATCACCTACCTCTCTAAAGGTCAGAAAAGCAAGGAGAACAAGGAGGAGGAATGAGCTACAACAGAGAGTACCTTCTCCCCATGGCAAAGAGTAGAGATTCTGTCAAGTGTATGTGATAAATAATGTTTACACTGGATTCTTTTCAATATTTGCAAGAGTCACAATGACAGAAAAGACGCTGATCATTATAGGAAAGAGACCAGAACACCATACAATTTGCCTGAGATGTGACCAAGGGGTAGAGAACACCATAGAGGTGAAAAAATTAAAGCCACTTACTATTAGTTGTCCCAGACATTCAGCTGGTCCCATAGACAATCAATCAATCAATCAGTCAATCGGGAAGCTTTTATTGAGCACCAACAATGTGAGAGACAGTGGCTCCCACACAAATAACTTACAATGCAAGCCCACTTAGCAAAACTGGGGTGGACAGCGAGGGGAGCTGTGCTTCCCAGTGGTGGAGACACCCGCTAGTTCTGCACGCGTGTGGCCCCGCCCCACATGAATGGGAACGCACTAAGAGGGAGGCCCTTGTGAGACCGCTGTTCCTAAGACCACCTGGACCAGGGCAGTGGCTGAGGCTAATGTCCCTTCCAAAGCAGGAAAGCTTAGGGTAAAGTCAATGACAAATGTGGATGGGGAAAAAGAACAGTAGCGGATGAAAAAGGAATGAATACAAATGGACTGTACAACAAAGGAAATCCAGTGCTACACGGGTGCCACGGGAGAGGTTCAGAGCATGAGAACGATGCTGTCTCAGCGCCGCTGCACCGGGATGAAGTCATATGTCTGCAAGGCCACCCTTGCGTTTGGAACCTGACAAGGTCTCATGGAGGCCTACACACCTGAGTGGCATGGCTCTGGGGGACACTGGGCACACAATGTGATGACGAGCTGGACAGATTACTGACAGCTGGTGGGAACTTGAGCAAGGTGCCAATATCTTCTGACTTGTTTCTTGGGTTGCCTATGCTATAGATGGTATTACTTGGGAAGAAATTTCTGGTGGCTCTGCAGGGCACACCTCCGGGCTGACTGATCACTGTGCCGCTGTAAACCTTGACGACCCAATGCCTAGCACGGTCCCGGGTCATAATCAAGAAAATACAGCAGCTGACATGCTACCATGTGCTGTGAGCGAGTACACGTATTACTCTCGTTTCTGTGGGTGGAAAGCCATTAAACAGAATCGAAAAAAGCAATGGATTTCTGACACAAATAAAGCAGCAGGCTTCCCACAGAGAGTCCAAATCCCCCCGGAGATGAGGAGGTCGCGGGAGGCCTTGTGGCACACTCAGACACATCGAGCCTGGTGTGAGAGACCCAGGGTTTGGGGGACGGTGCGCGTGCCCATTAGCACACAGTGGCAACACGTGTGTGGGGGGTTTAAACAATGCTGGCCCACAGACTGCGTGTTTTGGAGGAGAGGGGTGCCAGCTAGATATCACAGGACGAGCCGAATTCACTTCAAGAGGAATGAGGATCTGGATTCAGAGGAAAAAGGTGTATTAACTAAAATAAGATTAGAGGAAATCCTCTTCCAGGAGGAAGACAAGGATCGGCCTGGAAAGAAGATGACAAGTGAGTGAAGTGCACGGGCTGACTCAGCAAATCACGCTGGGTCACGCGGGGACCCCGCAGGGAGGCCTGGCCTGCAGCCTGGCCCGCCCGCACCTCTAAGCCCTGTGAATGCAGACAGACTGAGGCTGGAGGAGCCGTGGGCAGTGGCCCCCACCCAGCTGCTGAGGCTTACGGGGTGCACCTATTTGGATTCCAAACCTAGGGAAGTTCTCTGGGGCAACCGCAATTGACATGGACGCACACTGATTGCTTTCACCCCCAAACAGATCAGAATAAGATATATCCTGTGGTACGGTTAGTCCCCGTGGGGACTATGCTGAGTAACTCTCATGTCCTCCACAAAGTGGGCACTTAAGTTCAGCTTACAACAGCACACAACAAAAACCTGCTTCAATACAAAGGCAAGGTAATCAGAGAGATGCAAATTAAAGCCACAATGAGATATCACTTCACACCAATCAGAATGGCCATCATTAATAAATCAACAAACAAGTGCTGGCGAGGATGCAGAGAAAAGGGAACCCTCATGCACTGTCGGTGGGAATGCAGACTGGTGCAGCCACTGTGGAAAACAGTATGGAATTTCCTCAAAACACAAAAAAATGGAACTGCCTTTTGACCCTGTGATTCTTCTGCTGGGAATATACCCCAAGAATACTGAATCACCAATTCAAATGAACCTATGCACCCCAATGTTCATAGCAGTGCTATTTACAATAGCCAAGTGCTGGAAACAGCCTAAGTGCCCATCAGTAGATGAGTGGATGAAAAAACTGTGGTACATTTACACAAGGGATACTATACAGCAGAAAGAAAGAAGGAACTCTACTTTTTGTGACAGCATTGGTGGAACTGGAGAATATTATGCAAGGTGAAATAAGACAGTCGGTCAAAGAAAAATGCCATATGATCTCACTTTGAAGAGGAATTTAATGAACAAAATACACGAATGAACAAAAGAGAACCACAGGCATGGGAACATGGAGCAGACTGACAGTGGCCAGAGGGGAGGGGCGAGGGGGACAATGGCGGGAAGGATGGGAAGGGGCTAGTTAAAGAGCTGTATGAATGACCCCAGAACATGGACAACAATGTGGGGGCTGACTGTGAAATTTGAGGGTAGGATGAGCAGACGACAAAGGGGGAAAAATTGGGACAACTGTAACAAAACAAGAAAACCTTAAAAAAAAAGTCAGCCTTTAAAAAAAATACAAAGGCAAGGTAACTGGCTTTGTCCCCAATGGACTTGGAAGCCAAAAATAACCAAACCAGGGTCAATTTTAACAATTCCTCTCCATAACAGTATCTGGCATATCTGGCAAGGGCCAGTTCTGTGGGGAGCACACAGCAAATACGTCTGTAGTCCTTACTGATCTGTCCTGTAATAAAACAGAATTGTACATGACTATATTGCAATATGATATTTGCTGGTAAGATTCAACTGCCTTATGTAAATAAATTACACAGTAGTACTCATACTGATGATCAAAGGTATTGGACGCTGGAGTTAAAGCCCGTTCAGGATGTAATACTGATGGAAAATGACTGGCCTGAGGAAAAAATGGATTTAGCTAAACATCAGGTAATTTCTATGCCTAAGGGTTCTACACAACTTTATCACAAGGTACAAATCACTACAGATCAAAGGAGTCAGAAACTAATCAAATTAGTACAAATCTACAAAAATGTATATAGTGCCATCAGAGGATAGACTGGTCATTTAAGTTTGTCCCTACCCCACAATAGATCCTCCAAATATTGGGCACATTACTGCTGTACCTGTTATATAAATGCTGTGCTGGGTGCATGTGCTCAGGAAAACGTGTGTGGTTCAGGGAGAGAGCCGAGGCCCAGGGCCCAGCGTGCAGGCTCTGTGGGGAAGAGACAACCTGACAGCTGACAGCCCAGGGTGCTCAGACCCTGCACGTTCCCCCAAACACCCACTTCAGGACTGGTCCCAGGTCGGCTCCTGGGAGATCAGCGCTGAGCCCTCGGAATGCTCTCCCTGATAAGCGTGCTTTTATGCACCTAAAGCCTGGGGCTCCTCGATGCCAGTCTGATCCTATGGCCTGTGCCAACAGTGTGATAATTTCTGGTGAAGGCCTGCGTTTGCTTTCGGGGCCCATAGTCTCAGTAGGTGAGTCCGTCACTGCCCCTGTGAGTGAACCCCAATAAAAGGTCCGGACACCGAGGCTCTGGAGAGCTTCCCTGTCATTCACACACGTGCTGTCACACCTCCTTCCTGGGAGACTCACGCACACGTCCTGGGACGGATTCTCCTGGGGGAGGACATCTGAGAGCTCGTGCCTGGTTTCTCCTAGACTCAGCCCATGTGCCTTTTCCTGGGGCTGACTTCAATCTGCCTCCTTCCACTGTAGAAAAGGGTAGCCATGAGCACGGCCGTGACCGGCTCTGTCTGACCCCTGTGAGTTCATCAGTGAAGCATGAAGCTTGAAGTGGTGTTGGGGTCCCCCACCCATGGAGAAATCAGGGAGTGCTACACAGAGGAGGCAGAATGTGAGCTGAGTCTTGAAGGTGGGGTAGATGTCCTAGGGAAGGGTGGAGAACTGAAGACCAGAGGGAGTTTAAAATAAAAAAAAAAAAAAAAAGAAAGTCCTCTACTGCGATTAGTGACCAGGGAGCGTGGGTCCACCGTGCTGGTCCTGAAATGCTCTGTCCAGACATCTTTCATGTGCAAATTTATTTGTTAAAAAAAAAAGAATATTGAAATGTCATAAAAAAAGAATTTCATCTCATCCAGAAGTCTTCAGACTGCCTGATGGCGTCCTGGAAATCTGATGACTACTTCATAACCGTTGCAACAAATAATATAAAACTTCAATTTTTATTTTCTGAATGATGTCCCATAAGTGTGGAGGCTCATCATGAACAATTCTCCAGTTCACTCATCCTCCCTGAAACAGCCCTGAGATGTCGTTCTGTTTTGAATGCTGATAAGCTGTGAATTTCATCTCCATAGAGCCCAGGTCTTTCATTTTTACAGATAAAACCCACAAACACAGGCACCGCCCGGGTGACTGTCACTTTTTTTGAGAAAATCCATAAATTGTTCCACACGATGGCCTGTGTGCTACGAAGTTATTCCACGTCAGCTGTCACCAAAACCATCTGAATTCTTTTTGTTTGGCCGAAGCTTTTTGCCAAACAGTTAAAAATCTTTTGTGTGGACATGCGATTTCCTAATAAAGGGTCTAGTTCATCTCTATGAGGAAGCCCTGTAAATTGTTTGAATTATCAGGTCCGGATCTGCCTGATGCTCTAATCACACCAAGGTCTATACCACAAAACACCCTCCTTTGAGTGTTTCTTATCACCTCTGCTATTTGCTTCTTCTCTGCCTGCCTCCTGGTTTGAAGAAATTCTTTCTCGGCTCCTAGCTCCCAAATCCAATACTTTGAGCTGTCAAAACAAAGACCTTCCACAGATATTTCAGATTTTTTTTTTGCTCTGAAACACCAAGAAAATTCTGGTTAACTTCCTATAGAAGCTTTTCTTCTGAATTATATATGGGAAAATACAGAACAGGAGTGAAGGGGGACAGTAACTCTACGGTAGGCCATCAACTGAACAGCCTTCTCAGGAGACAGCACGAAGCTCAACTGATCCCTCTGGTTTGCTTCCTGTGTAAGACGTACCTTTCAGGGCCTAACAGTTCCCTTGAGTTCATACAAACAATGAGGCTTGGAAGGACATAGCCAGCCAACTAAACAACAGACTGGAAACTCCACAGCAACTAGTTCTCATTAGTATATTAAAGTACTGTAACAGGGCTCCAGTACAGTGACCTCCCTCTGCTACTGTGACCCAGGATGTGAGATACTGCCAGGAGTACTAGCCTATCTCACTGGGATGCTTGGAAGGTTTTTTTCCCTTTCTTAATGGAATTTATTAGGGTGACACTAGTTAACAAAATTATACAGGTTTCAGGTGTATGATCTCACTGCACATCACCTGTACACTGTGCTGTGTACTCACCACTTCAAGTCAGGTCTCCTTCCATCACCACGTACCGCCCCTCCCCCCGAAAAGTTATTAACAAGAGAAAGTTCAGAGTCCTCCCAGCAGAAAGCATTACAGCAATGCCAGGTAAAAAGGCAGGTGATTCTGAAATATCGCGGTGAAAGTTTGCTGTACCAAGACTATCACACTGCCCGTGTTTGCGTCGCAATGGCCAGAGTGGCAATGCTGGCACATCATCTTTGTGACAGTAACAACAGCACTCAGCCCAGGGCTCGCCCGGAAGCTCGAAGCAAAGCAGAACGCCTTGGGAGCTTCCGAAGTTGGCACGCTCGACTAGCCTCCACGTCTAAGCCCAGCAGATACACTTAACTCGTGCGAATTAGTTGGAACAGAGTGAATTTTACCTGAGACTTTGCTTAATTGTGTGATTTGCTCTCTTCTTCAAGTATCTGGCACTTCAGAGATTCTAATCTCAATATTTTCAAATCATTGGTAAAATTGCACTGAGCTTTAATTTCAAATGCCTTTCATCACTTGGTAGAATCTGTCTCAACAAAATTTCTCTATCTTTAGTATTTTTGACTGTCAGGAATGAGTGAGAAGTAGCTTCTTTGCTCAACATCCATGCAGAGCTTCTTTCGTGAGAAAGATAAGAAACTTGAAATTAAGCAAGCATAAACAACAGTGGAAAACAACCCATTTGCATCCAAAAAAAAGCAGACCTATTGAAAACTTAGGATCAGATCATCTCCGTCCAAGTCGAATGCTCCTTCAATGCCCCTTTATGGCTTCAGAGACGTACAAGTGCAGAAAGCGTGGGTTCTGAGCTCTCTCTGTACAGAACACACACAGTGTGAATGATGCTCTTTTTAATCACACAACAGTCCCGATGACTCCACTTCTCTCAGCGTCCAGTTCCCCAAACTGCACCGCTGAGGAGCTCAACTGTGGTAGGTAACCATGCAAATTAGGTGAATGCAGAGGAAGTGGGGAAGTGTGCCCCCGCCCCCGTCCTCTGGGGCCTCCTCCCTCCAGGAGGGGGGCTGTCCTGTTCATTCATCGCTGACCACGTGCTGTCATCATGCCGCAAAGCCCACACACACTCCTAACCCGAAGGGAAGAAAGGAACTCGAACTCCCTCTGGTCTACACACTCGTGTGTCTAGTACATATTTGTTCAAACATGAATATACAAAAGCAGGAATCCAAATTTAGTAAGAGAACAAAGAGTCTGAGCCAAAAGTTTAAGATTAACTATTACATTCCTGCTGTGGCTGAGGCCCAGGTGGGATCCCACAGGGAAGGGGGGGAGGGCAGCAAGAAGCACAGGGGAGGTCTGTGAGCTGTGCATCCTCGATGCAGTGTGCCTACCCATGATCTGATTTGGTCTGATTTCACCAAAAAACACACCTTAGCACTGTAGTAAAGAGTCTGACCCCATGCGTGATATTTGGCTGCAGACAACTTTCCAGCCACACCCGTCCCTCTTCCCTCTGCTCCATGTCTGGCCAACCTGGTCAGAAAGCCCAGAGCTCCCACTCTGGTGCCAGCAAGAAGGTCCGGCACGCAAGCCCCAGGCCACGGGAGGGGATCTTCACCCCAGCCCTGGCCCCTCCCACAATAAAAGCCCAGCCAATCTCCGCTCCCTGGTCTCTGGGACCCACTTTCAAGCCAGCCCGGCTTGCCCCAGAAAGTCTCAGTGAGTAGGAAACCTTTCCACATCTGCCTTGGTACATGTAGGGCACCATGGGTTTTAACATTTGAACCTCATTTGGGCTGGGTGGGAGAGTGCGCCCTGTCTCTCTGGGGACCAGAACAAGTGCCATCTACACGAGCACGGTCATTAATAACTGGGTGCACAATCTGCAGGGTGAGCTGGGGTTAGTCACCTCCACCTCTGCTATTCGGTCCTGCACTTTGTCAGGGAAAAGCTGGTTATGGGTATTTTATAGCACTATCCTTGTAAAAATAATTGTAACCCTTTTATCACAAGCGACAGTGGAATAAGGGCCCTCATTTGTCAATGGAATGTCCTGAGTCCCTCAGCCTGAGGCTCCGCCCGGACATCCAGAGAAACTTTCCTGGGCAGCCCAGCATTTAGGTACGAACGCCCTACACTGCAAATACACAGAGAATAATGCACAAGCTGCAAGGTTTGGTTAAATAAACATGAAAAGTAGTAAGTATTATACCACATCATACCATATCACAGCCTATCATAAAATTTTTTCTACACGAATTATTAAATTGGTACCAAAGATTAGATGGGTCTTAATTAAATATGGAGAGCACTTAGGGCTATTGAAAGTTAAGAAAAATAAGCTTTTATGAAAATCTCAGTCTGTTTCTATCTTAATAAAAAAAAAAGACTCAGTAAGAGAGGACTGTAAGACATACAGTGTCACCCCCTGGGCAGAGGGAAGTGGGAAGACTGACCCCGGTGCTGCCCACTGCTGGTGGAGGCTGGGGTGGCAGAAGCTACCTAAACCTGAGGCCATAGCAGTATCAAGTACACAAACCTGGGCATTAGCAAATAGCTTGCAGTGATGAGCATCACACAACCACATATTCTAGAAGCGATTCCTAACCCTCAGCACCACAGAATTAGAATTTAGTTGCAGCTGTGTCCATCTCTCCTGCCTCCTGTACGGGCATCTTCAGAAGCCATGGTCATTCAAAGAATGAAGAAAGCTTGGTTGTGTGTGTTCATAACAAGCAGACATTGTATATTCATTAGACAGAACTAAAAACAGTGAGTTTCAGGGGTCAATTCTGTCCAGCGATGAGAAAGGATTTTCTAATTTGAGCTGCTCTACAAAGAAATGGGCTTTCTTGACAAAGGACTGAGCTTCCAATCCCTGGAAATACTCCAGTGGAAGTCATCCGTCACGGTGTGAACAGCATTTCTGAAGTGGGAGAAAGGTCGGAATATACAACTTGTAGGGTCCCTTTCCCCTTCCATAATGTGATGACTGATTGATCATATGGGCAGGAAAATAATGATGTGAACTTGAAAAAATTTTTGTCCTCTTAAAAAAAGTTTTTAACCTCTTTTCCAAAATGATGTTTCTAAGGAATGTGACATTGATGGTCCCCTAGAGGAGAGTAAAGACAAAACACCCAACCTTGATTTCTCCTCTCTAAAACATAAATGTCTGATTAAGACCGGGAGGTGGAAGGATGTGGGGAAAATAACACAGTTCATAAACCTCATAGCACAGCCGGCAACATCAATCCACCAGCAGCTATGTGTTGAGTAGCTACTGTGTTGTGGGCATTGCAGGAGATAAAGGATGTGTAAATACAAGGCCCCTGGCTGTAATGCCCTTAAATATGTTTGAACAAACAAGACATAAAAAGTAAATGCTTATAAATAAATGAAGAGGGTGCAAACCAACTGCCAGGGACCAGATCCAGCCTGTGCATGGTCAACACACTGGCTTCAAACTGTTCGCATCCGAATGCCAGCAGACAGGATGCACACCCTCCTATTCACCACGCCACCGCTCCTCATCGGACAAGGAACACTGGAGGGTTTTAGAGGAGGAAAGGCCCGGGGTCTTCTCCAGGACCTCATGGAGAAGGAAAGATATAATCTGAGTTTGAAAGAACGGAAAGGACTTAAATGAGCAGAATGAAGGAAAGCCAACCCAGACACGGCAGCAACAGGAGTAAAAGTCAGAGGAGGGTAAGTATAAATCAGTATGTGATCAGTTCTTTTTCTCTCTCCTCTTCTCACTCTTCACCTTCCTGCAAGGCCTTCTGATTTCTCCTATGCGCTTTTTTTTCCCTTATTGCAGACAGGCAACCACCATCACGCTGAGATTATGGCCTCGCGAGACTCAACTTCTCCAGCTCCACGACCCAGCGGAAAGAAAAAAACTTCCTCTCTAAATATCCCTTGATGGGTTTCAGGAAAGACCCTGAGTCCAGGGAAACAAGGCCTGGATCACATGCTAACTGAGGGGAAAGCAAGTCTGTTAATAATCTGATGTATGTGTACTGTGCGGCCATGACCAAAGAGGGTATCGGGATGGCTCGCTGGGGGCCTTCAGGCTATAGAAACCCACTGAAGGTTTGAAACCTGAAAATCACAGGCCCAAAGCACATGGCGAACCAGAGAAGAGGCAAAGGAACATGGGGAGGCCAGTTAGGAGGCTCATCCAGTAGCCGAGGACTGGCAACATTCAGCCCAGACTGAAATGGAGAAGGACAATGAAAAACAGATGCAAGAAATATTTAGGAAGAAAATCTACTGAATAGGAAAATACACTGGATATGGGAGAGGGGCGTTTCAACAATAATTCATTCAATCAATATTCATTAGATTCGATTCTGTTGTAGACGCTGTCCCAGGTCCTGGTGAATACAGCAAACAAGGTATCTGCATCATGGCACTCACGTTCCTCTGGGGAATGGGAAAGAGAGGCACATAAACTGAGAATAAGTAATATAATTGCAGTTCCTAAAACACACTCTGAAAATATGTAAATGGCACAGAGAGTGGTGAGTGGCAGGGGCTATTTCCGATGAGGCTGTCCAGTCTGGGGAGGCCTTTAAAGGCAGGGCATGAGCCGAGAGCTGAGAGCTGAGTGGTGAGAAGATCTGCCAACACAGGATCCAGGAGAGAAATGTTAGGGGAGAGACCTGCAAGGGACAGGACTCTACGGAGCAGGTTGAGCAGAGGAGAGAGACGGGCAGAGGATGGCTTTGCTGGAGAAGTGGGGACACGGGGAGATTGAGGGGAGAGGAAATGAGTGTGAGACGAGGGCTGGGTTTGGCAGGGCCTTTTACGCCGATGGAAAGAGAGAGGATTTCATCCCAACTCCCATGGAAGTTCAACAGAAGATTAGGAGGAGATGGATCTCATTCAGGCTTTATGCAGACCACCCAGACTTGCAGGGCATCCGAACTGTTGGCGTCTCTGGGCCACACTGGAAGAAGAGGGGCTGTCTTGGGCCACACGTTAAATACACAAACACTAATGAAAACCGATGAGGAGAAAAAACATTTTCAGTAACTTGACATTTTGTGCTGGGTCACAGTCATAGCCATCCTGGGGCGATGTGGCCCGTGGGCCATGGTTTGGACATCCCTGGTAGAGAATGGACCACAGGCAAGAGAGAAGCACAAAGAGTCATTATCGGGTCTCCACGGTGGTTCAGACAAGAGGAGACGGCGGCTTCGGCAGGGATGCTGGCCGTGGAGGTGCTGTTAGGCAGTCAGAGAAAGTCTAGATCTTGTGCCTGAGTGAAACAGGGCATTATCGTGAACAGAAAAACAAGCAGTTGAAGGAATTTTTCCATGCTGAAGCCTGAACACAGCTAGTACTCAGGAGAAACCCACACTGCTGGGCGCTCCTCCCCGTCCACAAGCTAAGGCCCGTGAGCACCCCCGTCCAGCTCTGGAGAACGGGCGCCCAGGAACTGCGCTTGCCCAAGCACTCTCCAACGGTGGGGCACGGCTGGTGGTGGCCGTTTCTGACACAGGAAGAGCCCTGAACGTGCCCCAAAGTAAAAGAGAGGATGGGAAAGAAATACACAGGAATAAATCAAATGAACGTTTAAAAGAAAAATTATTTCACGGAGGAATTTTTTTTAAAGTCATAAAAAATGAGTTCCTTTAGCCTCTGGTTCTTACGAATTTTGTGTAACAAAAAAGGTATATGTAATTCTATCCCTCTGTTTCACTTCTTTCTTTCTATTAAATTTTTGGTGATTTTTTTTCAAAGCAAACAATATTAAAGAGGCTTAATGAGTAAATGTCTACGGATTCCTGGGGGGATCTTATTAGAATGTATAAAAATAAAGCACATTTGTACTCTCTATTAATTTTGCCAGTTAAGTACAGAAATTAATCCCAAAGAAAACTGTGTAAAACTATTTACATAAAAAGTTACTAATTACAGAATTTCTACATATACCTGTTTAAAATCTGCAATAATCTACATGAACAATGACACGGAGACGACAGGTTATAGGCAAGTCTTCTGCATCCTTGCTGTGTTGAATGGTCCACACACAAGGGCAGGAGGCGGACCTGGAGACGCCCAGCGGAAGCCACGCAGGAAGCACAGCCCAGCCCGGCCGTCTCACCGGGTAAAGGAGCTCCATCATCCCGCACCAGGGCCACGACCCTGGAGTGGCAGGGAGAATGAGATTCCGGCTTTGTCCAAAGAAATCCCTGGCTCATCTGTTATTTGAGACCTCAAATTCCAGTTTTGAAAGGAAAATACCAATAGAAAAGAAAGAACAAAAAAAATAAATTTTGACAAACCCTGCGGAAGTCTGGGTTCTTCACCCTGGGGTTGCAGCCGGCAGGTGGGCCGCTGGAGACTGGAGCGCAAGCCGCTCTGCCAGACGCAGCTGCTCACGTTTGATCCTGGAATCCTTGTCTTTGTGACATCGCTTTTCCCAAGTGTCCTTGGCTCTGTGGGATGCTGTTGCTATTTGGCTCCTTGAAATGTCTAAAAATCTTTAGCCTCGGCCTTCATCAAGTTGCAAGAAGGGAGCCAGAGAGCCACGATGAAAAACTGGTCGTCCCTGTGTACCGTAGTTTCATGTTGAGAAAGAATGCAAAAAGGAAAACAAGTGAGAATATCCTGCAGCCACGTCGTGGCTGTCTGCCGCTGTAGCGCCCTGTCTCCTCTGGGTTACTTCTGAGTTGTTCTCACAATGAATCGCAGAACCGAAGAGTAAATGGCACAAGTTTACTCATGGGTGCTGACCCTGCACACAATACCTGAGACAGAGAAGTTAATCAGAAGGGATCCTGTGCTGAACCAAAAAGGAAAACACCATGTGTTTATATTTTAATGATGCTCATTTTTAATTAGCGACTTCAAGTTTTTAACAAACCTGAGTTTGGCCCCCTCAAATATCATACAACTTTAATTAGCTTCCCGATTTCTCCATTAATTTAAAAAGATGTATTCAGAGCTTCTTTTCTTTTGAGTGACAAACATCTTAGCACACTGTGACAAAAGCCACTTGAGAACTTTGTAAAGCCAAGAGGTGTTACAAGTAATATTTACATTTTGGTGACGATGCTTTAAGGTTTACTTAAAAAGTAACCACGCGCCCTTGGTTACAATGACATCTGTACCACACTTACTTGGCAAAACTCTCCAGAGAGATCACTTATGTTTAATGAGACACATTTGGTGCAATCAAAGCTGTGTGTTAATGTCCTCATTTGCAGTATTGTCTCATAACATTGGCCTCTGCTGCGGATGCTGAGAAAAAAAGAAACAAACAATCCAGATCCTATTTTCTTCTGTTTCCTCTGACTTTTAGTGGTTTGCCACGATTGCAAAATATGACTTTGGCTTCTTCGCACATGATAATGTGGCTCTCTCCCGGAGGCGTTTCACAGCAGAGAGTTTCCCACTCAGGGGAGATGGACAGGACACTGATGCCCCCACGGGAGTGGACTCTGAGTTCTCCAGGTGTTTGAAGGGACAGTCTCATCCTAAAGACAGAAATGCACCCAATTCTTACATTAAAACAAAGACCAACAGAACCAAAGATCCGAGTTCAGTGAGGAACGTCGTCATCATATAAACTGTGTCAACAATTCTCTGATGACACTGATGACTTCACTGGTGGAATGAGCAATCACCAGGAGCCCGCCCCACTGTCCCTGCAGAATCATGACAGTCAAAGAAGGGAAAGCAACAGCCCAATGTGTTAATGATTTGGCATTGGCTGAAGAATCCGAAACTTCCGTAGCGTGGCTTGAGAGCGTTTATTTTGGACAATACAGTGATGACTGACTGTGGCCATTAGCTTTTTCCTGTTGTGATCTTCCTTTTCTTCATTTTGTGTAAGATTAATTTGTGATGGAGATGTATTAGCCTAAAGGAGGCTGGGGCTGATGAGATTTTGCTGATAGACTGCACAGGACACACATCCAGTTGAGGAGAAAGGATGAAAAATGGAAATGATAAAGTTACATTGCTAGCTTGTTGCAGAGGTAATTGAAGTAGCTCGTGCGGTGCTGTGATGGGTAGAAATAAAATATGTACAAATTTATCGAGATCATCCTTCTGAAGAAAAGGAGTACAAAATATATCCCCTCTCTTTTTATGTATTGAAGAAATCTCCCAATTCTTTTTTGACAGTGATATTAAAGCAAGCCGAAAATGAAACCCATTCAGAATAAGCCCAGAAATGAAACCAGCTCTATGTTACCCATGGAAATAGACATAAGGGTTAGCATAGATAATTGAAATATAAGCATAATGTAAGAACAGCATTGTGTCCATTAGGTGAAACCACAACTCTATATAATTTCTTTTTAATAGAACTGAAATCGCGAAATGAATTCAATTTTTTTAACCTGCCCAACTTACCCTCTGATGGAGATTCTAATTATCAGGGAAATGCCTTAAAAAATACGTCCTTACCAGAACATAAAAAAGAGAATGAAGAAAAGGGCCATGACAGGAAGCACAAGGACAGCAGTGCCACACAGCAGGGATCTTTGCTCACTGATGTGTCCCCAGTGCCTGGGGACTGTGCTGGCCTCTGCCGAATTAACAAGTGCACAGTCAGTCCTCTACGCTGAGAACCGACTGGTCGGTGTGGGTAAGATCACAAATATGTCTTCACTTTTGAGGGTCATCTGGCATATAAATGTGTCACATGCAAATCTGGAGCTCCATGACAGTCCACCAGAACATGACCTTGACAGTGGACCCCAACACAGGTCTAGTGGCCGTGGGTTTTCTCTGAAGGCAGTGAGGCTGGAGCAGAGACACTCCCCACGTCCAGCACCTCCAGAGCCGCAGAGAAGGAAGCCCATGACGACATCCCAGGACCATCCCACGGCACCGTGACCACTTGTTCCTTGGTTCTCTCGAACGCAGAACACTGACCAAGCCCTGCAGGTCCTTCAGAGTCGTGCAGATGAGAATCGGAGATCTCTGTCTTCTCCACCTTTTCTAACCAAGTATTCTCATGCAAGTGATATGAGCTTTACATCAGCTAAATGACATAAAAGGAAAAAGAGAAGGAAGAAGAAAAATTTGAGGGAGATTTATAAAAGTAAAGGTGCTTCAGGCTGGTGAGTGAGGGCCATCAGGGCAGAAGACACGTGTGAGACTCCGGGCTTCGGGAGAGGCAGGGGGAGCGGTGTCCCCGGTACCTGCAGGAACCACTTCCGTCCACGTCACCTGGAGTCTCCAGCCCGCCAAGTGTTTGTCCTTTCTATCCCCCAGGGAAATTTTCGACCTCGAACCTGAGAAGAACCGACCACTGTGTTAGTAGCCGTTTCTTTTAGTTCTCCTCCCAGCAGCCTGTGCTCCCCAGGGCACCAGGATCGCACTTCGCATTTCCTGAAGGGAGGCTCAGCCAGCACCCAGGGCCCCACCCGGCCCTGCTCCCTCCTGAGACAGCTCTGACCACAGGAAGTCCTACCTGAGACCCTTCGCTGCCTCAGTCTCTGGAAAGACATCAAGTCCCCAGCGACCCCAGATTGAAAAGTTTCTCAACCAACAGAGGAATGGATGGCTAAGAACACCGGTTCTGGAAATTTATTAGCTGGGGGCAGGTCACACAATTATTGTGAGGCTTATTCTGTGCCTATGTTCACTAGAAATATAACAAAACTCACCGCTGTGGTAACTGATTGTGTGTAAGATACTCAGCACAAAGTGCTGAGACCTGCTACGATTCAGATGTGTCTTGAAGACACCGGGCCAGTGAGACACAGCAGTCACAAAGACCGAGTACTCTCGACTCCGCCCAGATGAAGGCCCAGAACAGAGGGGTCTGGGAGGCAGGACGCAGAGGAGAGAGGTTGCTCAGGGCTGGGGATGACGGAAGAGGGAAACAGCCAAAAGGCACGAGGTTCCTTCTGAGGTGACCAGAGCGTTCTAAAATAGACTGTAATGAAGGCTGCACAGGTCCGTGAAGACACTGAAAACCACCAATTGCACACTTTAATGGGTAAATGGTAAATATGAGTTACATCTCGACAAAGTCGTCCTTGAAAAGACAGCACGGGGTCTGTCACATATTTAAGACTTGAAAATGTCAGTCATTATCATTTATTTATTCATTCAGCAGATCTTTATTACGCTCCTATTAGAAATCTGGCACTATTCTTCCTGTTCTTGTTATGACTTATGTACCATTTTTACATTTAAACTTTGTGTGTGTGTGAAACGTGCACAGGTTTTAATAACACAGGAGAAGACCATAACGTCATCGTGACTGGAATGCCTGCGCGAAAAGACGGCATCAATTCAGGCGAATACAATGTCTTAGATGTGAAGTTTTTACCTGAGAAATAGTCACTTCAATCCTGGAACCAGACAGGCATCTTGAGAACATCCACAAAAAAGAGTCTTAATTTATCCAAAACTAGAGCTAATTTATTTATAGTCAACTTAGGAAGTTTTTCAAATGAGGACTACGTAATTTAGTGGCAGTAGAACGCTCTATTTCTGTGGATTTGAGCATTTCATATTTGAGAATCAGAGATCTTGCTTTGCATGTTTTAGGCCGAGTGACAGCCACAAACTCTAAAAGCCATATCTGATTCTCAGAGGACATCAGACAATTATTCCGGGCAGCTCCACCACCCTGCTGCGTTTCCCCTGACTTTTACTACAAACCCGATCCCGCCTCCTCCTGTCTCCTCCTCCAATCACGCTCATTTCCATCCTCCGCCGAAGACTGCAGGGAGCAGGTAAAACAGTAGAGTGGTAACAAAAAAAATACAGAAAAGAGAAGAAAAATTAATGCTGTAAAAAAATCTATGTCTAAACGGGAAATTCTTTTACAAAAAAAAAAAAAAAAAAAAAAAACGCTTGGATCTGCTTCGGCAAGGACAAAGATTTAAACGGGTTTAGGTTGCTCCAAGCTGGCGTGCTGGCCAGATCCACGCTGGCTGTTTGGACCAGTATTGAGGCCCTGAGCCCGAACGAGTACAAAGAAGCAAACCAACAAGGCACAGCAGTCAGACTCCCCCTGCAAATCCTAGCTGCTTTTATTTTATTTTACTTTTTATTGAATGTATTTGGGTGACAGTGGTTAATAAAACTATATGGGCTCCGGGTGCACAGCTCCACACCCGTCATCTGTATGTTGCACTGGGCACCCACCACCCCAAGTCGAGTCTCCTTCCGTCACCACTGATCCCCCTTTACCCTCTTCTACCCCCCACCCCCTTTCCTGTGGTCATCACCACACCGCTCTCTGTGTCTACGATCCTTTGCTTCTCATTTCAGATCAGATAAGCTGCTCACCAGAATCCTCCCCCGACTTTCTGGTAAATTCTCAGAAACCCACAGAAAGCACTGAAGGCTCCTGTAAGACTTAATTTCTCCTGAAGATTTGCTGATACCGTGGCTGCTGGGGCTGGAACCCAGGTCGGATAAGTAAATCTGTGCTGGTGAAGAATTTTTATTCCAAAATAATGCTTTCCTGATGTCCTTGCTTTCTCCATCAGCACTCCACGGGTTTGGGCATTCACACTGGTTGCTAAGCCACCAAAAGCCATTGGGGAAAAAGGGGAAAAACGCCCTGAAATAAAGTATCCTACAAAGTATTTTTTCTCTGATAGACATAGTCAGGGTCCCATTATAAGCACAGATTCTGAAGCAACTAAAGGAAAACAAAAATTGAAAAGACTGAAAAATGTAGAAATTTACTCAAGGTCTACGGACATATTTTCATGAAGCTCTCCTTCAAGACAGATCTTCTTGAACACGTGGCCAATTCAGCCTGCGACACTAATCACACAGCAAATTAAAACATTAAAAACTTTACTTTTTCTGGAAGCAAACTTGGCTTCATTTATTCCTACAGACTATAGAAAGCAAAATAATCATCATCATCTCAACTGCGTTTTCCTTCTATTAAGACATAAATTTTTTGATGAATTCTCTGTGTCACTAAATAACTATGCCCTTATAAACAGAACATTTACCTCGATACAGTTATTTGTCAGGAATTCTTGGCAAGGGGCTTCTGTGGTTTTGGCCTTAGGACAGCTATTGGGCCTGACCCTTTGTTTCTTGAGGAAAGTGGCTGTTTCTTATTTAGTCATTTGTGTCCCTCTTACCTCACACAGTGTCTGCCACATAGTACGGATTCGGAAATTGTTTGTGAAATGGGCGGATCGACCACCTGACTCACCAGCACACGCACACGTGGCACCACTTGAGAGAGCTCTGACCAGGGACGGCACCTTCTCTCACAACGTGTCAGCCAGAACCACCGCGGGTGTTCACGGCCTGATGCCCAAAGGGGGACAGAGAAGGGAACTTCGTTCTGCTTCCCTTTTCTCTGGGCTTTAATAGTTACTGGGAGAGAGGATGGTCATTCATGGTCATTTTAGTTGGTTTCAGCAAAATACGTCCTGTTCCTTTGGGGGTTAAGATATAATGAGACTATCCCAGCTGGTTTATTGATGCCCCCCCAAACTGTTCCTGCCCACTACTTGCCGCTTTGCTCCCAGATGCAGAGCCCGACCGTGGGGGGCACCCAGACTGGGGTGGACAGATACGCGGACACAGGCCCTTCTGCTTCGCCAGCACGCGCAGTGGCCTGGGTGGATGGAATGCATGCCGGGCTCCTGGCAGTTGCTGGGCTCCTGGCAGTCTTGCTCTTCCTCTCACATGCTTCATTCTCCGAGTTCTGCTAAGGACGCGTATTGACTTTGTGGAGCCACTGCAGCCAGCCGTGAATGACGCGCTTAATGAAAACTCCGGGCCTGGCTCTCGGAGACGGAATGCAGACACTGAAGGACACTCGTGGCTGGGCAGCGACGGGCTGGGACTCTCCCGTTCCGTGGCTTCGCGGGCAAGACGGTGCCTCACCCGGCACAATCTCAAGCGTACAGAGTAAAAACTATTAACTAATATTTTAATCAGACTCATTATTTGTTGCTGCCCCTCTCCCTATTGCAGTAATCCTTCATTTTTAAAGGTCAGTGACTTTTGTTTGAACACCTCAGATCCTATCTCCTGAAAAGACACACAAGAGGATTTTGAATGATTATTTTTTTAGAGGAATTATATGAAAATTTCTGTGGAGCTCTGTAGGTATTGCTACCATCCTTGCATTTCAATGTTGAACTTCAGATTATTAAAAAAGGCTGTTTTTCTTAGAATTTCTCTTTCTTTCTACTTCTTTTTTTTAAAAAAAATTAAAAATTAAACAAACAAACAGGATTTGGCCTCTTCTGGGAAGAACAATCCAGGTGACAAAGTCCAGTCGAAACAGGCACCTGATGATGGTGACAGAGAGTATGCAGGGCAGGGCTAGGTCTGGATGAGACTGCAGATGCTTCCCAGTGCCCCGTGGCTCCTGGCCTTTCTGTCATCCACACAGAGGCGAAGGACAGCCGTCACAGGGTTTCTCAGCCTCCTGGGTGACCGCACTCAATGCCTTGGCACGCTGAGTGTGCGTTTCTGCTGTAGCCTGACCCGGCAGTCCTCCAGCTGGGGGGTGAGAGGCACCCCCATCACTGAACAGTCCTAAGACCAGAGCGACACAGCGCAGCCAACAACTGGTGCAGGGTAAGCAGCCCAGGACTCCAGTGAGCACATCCTCCCGGAGCTCTGCAGGCTTGGGGAGAAGCGCCGGCCCTGCGCTACGCCCGCTCACCCTGATGGAGCAGGCGGTCAAGCTGCCCCCACACCTACGAGAAGTCACAGACATACGGGGCCACCTGTGTTCACATTACCTGAGCCCTGTCCTCCTGGAGACAGCATCTTCCTGAGCTACCCTAGTTTTCAACCACTTACCTACCCCACCCCAATGAATAGCTGTCCAAACTGCAGCCCAGTGCTTTTCCTGTGTATGCATTACTAATCTCTATGTTAATTAGGGACGGTTTCTAGTGTTTTTTGGCATAACCCAACCACTAGAGCACATTTCCAAGTGAAGACAAAACTTTCCTCTATGTGGTCCATGAAGAGTTGGCCAGTTCTAATGGGGAAACCATTAGAACCGTGGTCTGAGTCTCATAGAAATGAAACAGCTGGTTGACAGGATTTTGTTATTTGTTATTCCAGCACGACATACAGAGAGTATGAGTTATGGGAATCGTCGCTCATTTTTTTCTATCTATGTCTAACTCTGACAGGTGTCCTGGAGTCCCAGAATGGCGCTCTGCATCCCCAGCCACCCCAGGGCATATCTGGGCCTGCAGAGAAGCTCACTGAAAGTTGTACTTAGAAAACCTTATTTTCAAGCACCTCTAATCCTAGGACTGTCGTTCTGTGGAGACCACACAGGATGGCCAGAACCCCATTAATTCCAAATACTAGGAGATTTTTCCTGCTTATAAGATTTTTTAAATTCAATTGCCTCCCTTAATTTCCTATCACTGAATACATTATAAAAATAATTCATATACAATTTACATATGTGTATTTTCTCAAGACAATATTTCTAGAAATATGTCATAGTGATTTCTTACAAATTCAATATGCTCATATCATCCCATTCTATTTAAATCATCACTTGTTTTTTCTTTTTCTGTTTTATCCATCCCACTAGAACTTTCAGAGTCTGATCAACCACTCAGTTTCTCACATTTAAGTTATACCAGGCTAAACAGACCTTATTACCTCAAATCCAGTTTTCGTGCTGTTTCTCTTGAAAAAGAACCTTCTTTTGGTTGCTTCTCCTTGCCTCTCCTAAGCCTCATAATCTTGTCTGTTGGACTCTAAAATTATTTTGCTGTTTAATATTTGGGGAGATGAAATGTGTTGTCACTTCCTCCCGACGCTTTTCCTGGGTAAACGGGGTCGACTTGGGAAGATCACACTGGCTTTCCGCAGAGCCCTGCCGTAGGAAACAGGGCACACGACACTGGTACTTGGCCCCAGTCGTTCCATGTCCGGAAGCTTTTTAAGGATGATCTGAATGCTCTCACTGTAAATCCCTCAATTTCTGTTTTATAAGCACAAACCCTCTTTGACACATGTTTTTGTGAAACTTTGCTGGTTTTCCCTGTAAGAAATCTGGGCTTTATCTCCCCACTCCATCATCTCCCTTGCCATATCCCTCTAGTCTAGTGGCCCGTCTCTCCCTGCTTTCCAGAACATTCGTCCTCCTGCTCACATTCCTTTCCTCCAGGCAGGGGAAACCAGAAGCTTCCCCGCAGTTATCACGTTCCACTCTCCTCACTAAGGATCATACAAAATCCAGTGGCAACTCACAATTCCTCACGGCCCGTAGCAATATGCATCATTGAATTTGACCAGATTTCCATAGGACTCAACATAAAATTTTCATCAAACAAAATTTAATCTGTGTTCTCTAACAATGGCTTGTGAGTGTCTGATATGTACCTTCCTACATTTTAACTCCCATTTCCATTTCATTTTGCCTCTTTTGTCCCTCGAAACCACCTACCCAAACCCTCACTGTCCTTGCCCTCGCTGAATGCATTTTCGGTATTTTCCATTTTCTCGCATTTTTAGGATTTTTCCTTTTGTTTGGGGAGGACACAGTCAATTTGCCTGGTATAGTTCTTACATTTCAAATACTGACTCTTTTTTTCTTATTATCGGTGGGACACCGTCTGCATATGTGAGTGCCTCCCCTAGATGACCTCCTTCTTCTTTCCCATCATTACGATCTACCAGCCTTAAACAAGGTAACTGGTATCCCCGTTTTTTTGTTGTTGTTTGGTTTTTTTGCCCCTAAAAAATAATTCTAAAACCCACAATATGACAAGGGTTATGACTCGCCTCTCATTCCTGCAATTGTTTCCTCTCCACCACCGAGAGCAATAATAGATGCCTGTCACTTCCGTGTAGACTCGTCATATGTTACAGTAATTTGGTTGGTACCCACAACTTTCAATGCTCTTAGACAAAAAAAAAAAACTGTGTTCACTGGACCCCAAGGTTGTTCTCAGTCTAAACCTCATAAAATTGCCTCCTTTGGCACCGTTCCTTGTTTCTTCCCTAAGACCAATATTGGTCATCTGTCCTCTGCCACATCTGTAGAAGTGCTCAGTAGCCCGTTCACCGTTTGGTATTGCCAAGCCTTCCAGCAGGCTGGATTCTCCCACTAATTCTGTAACGGGCGCCCGAAATGCCAACGGAATCCAGTTTTCCCACCTGCCTGCTCCTCCTTCCTGTGCTGGTCACCCCGCTTCTCTCCCTGGTGCCGTAAAGAACTTCAAACATTTGTTCACCCACACTTCAAAAACGCAGAAAGAAGCCGTCTAAGTTAGAACTGTTTACCAGCCCTGAGAGCTGGATCACAGTGCTGACTTTGAGCTGCAAGTAAATAACACTTCAAAAGACCCTACCATACTGTTCTTTGTAGAGCCGTTTCAATGGCAGAAAAGTGGCTTCTTTAAAACACACATGCCTTCACACGCTCAGCCCCTCTTAGGTTATGCTCTCTGGGCGATGGGATCCATCTGCCTGGACTATCTGGGCTTGGCTTTAGGAGGCAAGCTGTGTTTGGCCAGTGAAAACAGTGGGATCCCCAGGAGAGTCCCAGAGAGCAGGAGCCCCTCCAGGAGCCTGAGCCGGGAGGACGAGGTCCAGCTGACCCTCCCCTCCTGGAGCGTCGGAGGTTGAGGCTGTCTTCGCCATTAACTGCTTTCCTTCTTTGGTCTTTCTTTTTTTCTTAATATATATTGTTAATATTTTATTTATTTTTGGAGAGAAGGGAAGGGAGGGAGAAAGAAAAGAAGAAAAACATCAATGTGTGGTTGCCTCTCACATGTCCTCCACTAGGGACCTGGCCCACAACCCAGACATATGCCCTTGACTGGGAATGAAACTAGAGACCCTTTGGGTCGCAGCCCGTACTCAATCCACTGAGCTACACCAGCCAGGGCTGATCTTTCTTCTGTTATTTCTTCACATCCCTTAATATCAGAGTGTAGCCCTTCCTGCTCTGGAAACAGTTCTTAAAAGGACTTCATTACTCACATTATCTCTTTCAGCATCATTCAATCTATTTGGTTTCCTCTCCAGTCAAGCCAATCAAATGGGTTCGCTATTGCTCAACTTCTTTCCTTCTCCACCAACTTCTCCTGCATGTGAATTCTTCCTTTGTTCTTTGACATCTGTTATTCATGCTCCGATCCCTTTGTTATTTCCTATACAAACAAATGTCTCATCCTCTGTTTTGTAAGCATTTTCTCTCTTACTCCCCCACCCAAAGTATCAGTAAGCATATACTTTACTAGCACGTGAAGAATCCATAGTACATATTTTACTGGTGTTCTAGGAAATCCCAGTATCATCAACAAATGGAAAGGATTTTACTATCAAAAGCTAGTGTAACTTAGTTGTCTCATTTTTCCAGCTTAGGTGATATCTGTCCTGCGCGTGGTCTCTTTACCTGGAGAATGAATGGGATAATATGAGCAAAATCATATATAATTGTACATGGAAGTCCAAGAATGTCTTGACGTTTTCTAGATTTTATATATAAGAGACAATTCCCTATTTATATTATGAGATATATTTGTAATTTTAACACAAAAATAAATGATCAACACTGTTAAAAATATAATTTTTGAATGCATTGTCATGATTGGTATCTATGCCTGAACCACCATGAGACTCGGACCATCATTTAAAGAGACCTTCCCGCCTTCCTTTACACCGAATCCAGGCTGCTGCCAGTCTTCCACAAGCTCTGCTTTGAGATCAGATGGCGCTGTTGTGTTAACGTCACAGATTTCTGTCAAAAAATCCCAAACCGGCCTCCGTTTTCATTGCCACCAATAAAACAGCCAGGTATGTATGTCCCTGGTGGACAGAAGGGTGTAACACTCATACTCAGCCCCTACTTGTCCAGCATCTGAGTGCCACCAGTCGATGTGACACTCCAGCAGGGGTCATCCCAGGACAGGCGGGATCCGCACCTTTTCCACAGCTTGTCCCAGCCCCGGCTCCCGGGGGTAAGGCAGTAAGGGTCTCAGCCTCAGCAGCTGAGAGACTACGGGAAACTTTCAGGGTAGCTGGGATGTCTTTTACATAATACAGCATCTGAATCACACGAATAAAGTCCTAGTTCTGAAGTCTTTTTTCTCCATTATTCTATTTCGATATTCAGATGATGTCTCCTCGTGCCAAGCAAACTCTACGTTCTTGAGATTTGATGACTTGGCTCGAAACCCTTTGTACCTGCAATTTGTTCAGCATTTGGTTCAACAACTTCATTGTTGGTATGAATTCCTGGGTACTGAGCCTTCGCTTTAGAGAGAATCTGAAGATCAATTTCACCTCCGCCTCCACCAACGCTTAGAATCTTAATTTCTGACTTTTCCTTCGCAGTCCTTGCTATTACGCCTGGCAGCTTCTTGTCCGTGAATGCCTGCACACACTGGCGTCTCGTGGAATTGCTGAAAAACCTCCAAGAAGATTCAACATGCCTGCTGTGACCAGAAAACAAGCTCTTCGAGAAGATGCCATGTCTGGTTTTCTGAAGGACCTGGAGAGTGAGGGGAGGGTTTGCTCTCTCGCTTCATTAAGACTTGTTGCCCCCTTCCACAATCTTTTTACATATTTTGTCTCATATCTTTCATTTCAACATATTCTAAGGTGAATTTACTCCTCCACCACAGATCTTAACTAAATTTTCTATAGTCTACAAATTAATTTCACTATAACCTAAACATTAAGAGAAAAAAGCACCATTTATTCCGATGTTAGGAAATGTTTTTTTAAAAAATGACATACCATCTCTGTAGTAGGCACTATGTTAGGCATCTGGGATAACACTCACAGTTTCGACATTTACTGTGGAGCCAAGTGCACAAAGAAACAACTGCATCGGATGAGGCGCGCGCCACCTGGACGGGGTCCGAGAGGTCCCCGTCAGCAGGAAGTCATCAGAGGTCCCAACAGGAGAGGAAGTGAAATGTGGAAAGAGGAGCGGAAGTCTGCCAGTCAGCAAGCCAGGGAGCCAGTGCGACAGTGGACAGAACAGGCGTTCTGAGCTGGGAAAAAAATCATGTTCAAAGTCAAAGAAGAGTCGGGAAAACGACGTATTCAGGAAACCACAAGTGCTAACTGCCTTAACAAAAGTAAAGGCAATTACTCAGTCAGCCTATTAGCAACAACAGCCCACACTGGTGGAAAACTCAGCGGTTTTCATTATCTCATTTCGCCCTCACAACTTTGTGGTGAGGGCATTATTTCCATCTTTGTAAAGTTTATCCAGCCTCAGGTAATCAATAAGTGGTGGGGTCAGGACTGAACCTAACTGATTCTGATTAGGTAGTCCATGCTTGTTCCACTACACCGGTATCTCTTCCGATTTCACTCCGCAGTTGTTAGAAAGTCGGCGACCAATTTTAGATGCAGGAGGAACTCGATCAGATTTGCCTTTCGGAGAAAAGCGTTTGAGGGAAGATGAGTTATAAGTGGGGAGTCTTTTAGGAAGACTATTTTAATGTTCTAATAACCTCGGAAAGAGACGGTGAGAGGACCTTAGTTAGGATAGGCAGTTAGTTGTAGGGGCAGACAAAAGGGGTATAGGTTCAAGAAACGATTAGAAATTAGAATGGACAGACCATAACGACTGGCCGGCACTGAGGGTGACTGAGAGGAAAGCGTTCCAGGAGAGTCTCTTGGAGTCCTGACTTGCACAACTCGGCGGGCACTGCGTCATCCTCAGAAACCGAGAAAAGTAGGAGGGTGTGGGTGATGAATTTCATTTCTTCAGCCAGATGGGCTAAGGAACAGACTACAGTGTCCACTAGGCAGTGAATCAGGTAGGGGCTCAAGACCAAGGTCAGAAGCAGAGACAAATAACTTAGGAGTCAGTCTACATTTTCAGCCATGGGTATGTAGGCTGTTGACCAGGGAAAACACAAACCTCAGGCAGCGCCATGGAGAAGCCCCCAGTAACACCATGAGGCCTGCCAGCAGCCAATGGCATGCACCTGGAAACAAACACTCCCCCAGGGGAACTGTGAGAGGACAGAGCACCCCAATAGTTTAACTGTCACCTCAGGAGAGACTCTGAACCACAACCACCCAGCTAAGCTGGTTCCAGTTCCCCAGTACACAAAACTGAAATAATAAATATTTGCTGTTTTAGGACACTGAATTTGGGATAATTTGTGGTGCACCTACTGATAACTAATGCAATCACCTGCAAAGGCAGCCAAGAATGAGACAGACAGGATGGAAAGGCCCCCTGCCTACTTTACAGTCACACTTTACATTTTTGTTATACATACGTCCGCCAGTTTTGAGGGCTCGTTCATCATTTTGGTAATGTATTCTGGCCTGTAACTGGCGCACAGCTGCGCGCTGAGACGCAGGGCAGTGCAGTGGGGCAGAGCGTGGGCTCCAGAATCAGGATACCTGGTCCCCGTCCCTGCCTCCCTCTTCCTTCCCGCGCGGCTTTGGCACCCTTCTGTTAGGAAGGAGGGCGGTCAGGAAGAATACGCAGGTCGGTCAGTGCACAGCCTCCCTGAAGACAGTTCCCAGAGCAGTGCAGGCGCACAGTCAACTAGTATTATTGGGGGGGGGGGGCATGTACAGAGAGAAAGAGAAAGAGGAGAGAGAGATACTTCCATCTGTTTTCCCACACTGACAAAACCTCCACCTCTGTCTGTCACTCTTTATTTTCCATCCCATCACTTTTTCCCCCGAGATACAATTCTTTATTCAATATGTCTGCAAGACTAATCTTTTTGCTCCTTGAAGTTCACTACCCTGCAGCCTCCATCCCACATTTTATGTCATGCACCTTTAGAGCAATCGCCGACCTAAACCCAGCCCCCAGCCTAGCCAGCCCATCCTGTTCATAGCCCTAACCCTGCTGACAAGTGTTACAAGACCATTCATCCAATTCCTTGCGATACAAGAAGTCCCACGTGGAACCCTGCTCTCCTTCCAGCTCTTTGCCTGGTGTTGCCCCTGAAGGCTGCCCCCAGAAGCTGGCTCCACTGGCGTCCTGCCTTCCAGAGTCACTCGCCTTATGGAGTGCGTAAGGACAACGGTGACTTTTCTTCGGTCCCAAAGCTTCCTCCCTCTCCTCCTGTTTACTCCACTGTGTACTCTACCGCTGTCGTCCTTCATTCTAACCTCTGGGGATCAGGGCCCGAGTTCTTCAGATGAGTCGATTTCAGTGCTTTGGGTCTCTCTGGCTCATGAGGGCTGGTGGGCCCTCCCTGCCTCCGTTCCCCTGAGGACCTGTCCTTTCTGAGGACTCGGTTGTCAGTTGTTCAGCAGGAGCGCCTTCCTGCACTGCTGTGGACAGCTCACTGGCTCATCTCTGCTACCACTGTGTGCGGTGTGCACCGCCCTTCACTGACTCACTCTCTGCCCTGCCCATCAACCAACCTGTATCTCCCCCCTGGCATTTTCTGTGGCCCCTCATACCATCCCGCCTTCCACCTCTGGAGGGCGGCCTTGCACCAGCACAGCAGCGGGCACCCACTGCGGCCTCCTCCCCAGGCACCCTCCCTCCCGAAACTGCAGGCTGTGCCCTTCTCCCTCACAAGGGCTCTGCGCTCTCCACAGAACGAGGCCGGTGCTGTGCCCTTGTCCTCCACACCTGAAAGACTTCCGCTAACAGCCTATTTACTGGAATAATTTCTTAAACGGCACCTATAAGCCATTTGTCTTTGGACTCTAGTAAAATTAGTCACCCTCTCTAGGTCTTGCTGTCCTCGTCTGTGGGGATAATAATAGTCGCCACCTTAAATGGTGGTTGTGCAATTTAAATGATATAATGTATGCAGATGCCCGGTGCTGTCCCTGGCCCACAGGAAACAGGCAGTGAACGCCAGTTATGACGGCCGGTGTCATCACCGACACCATCAGCTGTGCCGTGCACAAACCGCAGCCCTTCCGTGCTCCTTAGGTGAAACATTCCTGGGAGGGGCTTTAACTCCATCCCAGGGTCCGCTGCTATATCCTCAATATTCCAAATGTGTCTTTTTCTTTTCCAAAAATCACCATCCCCAAAGCAGCCCCAATTGTGCCATCCCTCTGTTTATTTCCAGAAACAATGGTGAGACTTTTTTAGTCTAAAGCATGCTAAGTAAAGCGTCAACTCATTTCTTCTGAGACTCCTGTACCCTTTACTCCTATAAAAAACCACCAAACTAAGCCCATTCTCTTCATCGATCGAAAGCTCACACCACACTTCTTACTGGGAAGAATCTGGTTCAGTAAAAAATATTTCCCTTGGGGAACCCCAAATGGAACCGATAGTCAGGGTGCCCAGCACATAATGTCTTGTTGCACAGCTGTAAGAAAGAAAGAAGAAAGGAAGGAAGGAAGGGAGGGAGGGAGGGAGGGAAGAACAACAACCTAGCAGCTGATGCAGTTTTGCTGCATGTTTACGGCACCCTTGTCCGCTTTCACAGGCTTTCTAGATGGCCTTCACTTCTCCATGCATTCTCGTCCTGCCTGCCTGTAAACCGCATGGAAGGCAAAACAGCCGAAGGGGCCATTGATGAGGATCAGTCACTCCCTCCCTTTCCCTCCTCCTCCTCCTAACCCTCACCTTCTTCTTCCTCACCCAGCCCTTCCACAGCATGCTGTCTCTTCCTGTCCTCCAAGGTTAGAGGTTGTAAGGGACCTCTAACCAGGCTAAAAAATCGTGTCCGAAATTCTCTGTTCCACAGCAGGGTGCCCATGCAGATTGCTCAAGAGGTTTCAAGAATCTGACCCACCCTTAGCTCTAACTGCCTCTGTCTACTTCCTAGGTCACTTCTGGAGCTGAAGGAACACCTACAACCTCTTGCTGGTTCCGCTCTCACAGCTGACTGCCCTGGGAGAGGTCTGATCAGCTGTCAGACAAAGATGAGAAAATACAGGCGGAAAATAAGGACTTGCCCACAGTCCATCTGATGAGTGGGAACACGGAGCAATTCACAACCCCACCACTTTTCTGCAACACCTTCTCGGCGAGGCGGTGAGGCGCACACCGCCCTCGCGTGGAACGCAACTCAGTGCCCATTCTGTTGTCCCTTTCCCTCACACCCCACAGTGACAAAGCTTGTTCCTTACTCCCCACAAGGGTGACAATCAGACTAATTAGTTCTATAAATTTGAGTTGGTTTGCAAATCCACATGAACAAGGGCAACATGCACATGGAGAGAGAAAGAAACTGGGTGTGACTTTGGACAAAGAGCCTTTGACTCTCTGCCCCTCAGTTTTCTCGGCAATGAAATGAGAGGGCTGGACTCAACCGTCTCTCAGATCCCTCATACTCAAGTATTCTGTGATTTTACTATTTTAACAATGTACGAACGATAGTGACAAAAATGTTTCATTCTTCTTTCTTGACAAAAATGATACTAAAAAGCATAGAAACACATGGCTAGTCATAACCCTTTTGTTAATAATATTGGCTAAACTTTCTTCCAAATTCTATACAATTCTTAACCTTATTTTTTCATCACCATTTACCCCCTCCACACCCTCTTCTACCTCCATCCACACCCTCTGTCCCCTGAAATCACCACACTGTTTTTCATGTCCATGAGCTCTTTCTCTCTCTTTTTTCTTTTTTGCTCAATCATTCTACTCCCCAGCCCTCCCTCCTAGAGAGCTGTCAGCCTGCTCTCTATCTATGAGTCTGTCTCTATTTTGCTTGTTAGTTCTGTTTTGCCATGGTACATGTACACAATGGAATATTACGTGGCCATAAAAAAGAATAAAATGTAACCCTTTGCAACAGCACTGGATGGACAGCATTATGCTCAGTGAAATAAGCCAGCCAGAGAAAGACAAATACCATGTGATCTCACTCACATGTGGAATCTAATAGTGGTTAATCTTTAAACAATTATCATGGATTAAGTAATTTAATCCTCAGGAGGACCCTAACATGTAGGTGGTATTATTTCTAGCCACTTACAGATGAGGAAGTACAGGCATGACAAAATTAAGTAACTCGTTCAAGGTTACCGGCAGGCAGCCGAGCCAAGACTTGAACTCAGACAGTGAGACTCCAGGGGCAGTCTTCTTAGCCACTAGACTCTACTGCCTTTCTTTTCTTATGCTTTTCAATGAGAGAAACATATGCTTCTCAATCAGAGAAACATAAAGAGTGGCTATTAATTTGCCAGTGTGACACAGCACAGATCCTCTAATTTAAATCATCTACCAGTCTGCCTTTAATAGGTTATCAATCGGCATATTTAGAGCTGTTGCCGTAAGATTTCAGAATGATGCCAAGAATAACGAACAGTTTTTACTTACAAAGGAACTTGCACGTCAAGCCTCCTTCGTCTGCAAAACCTCTCCACATAAAATTAGTCATCTTATTTTATACTTTATTTTTAGGCTGCTTTATGTTCTCTTAACATTTGGTGTAGTTGCACATCAAAAGTTGCAGAAACTCTATGTGTATGTGAGGACTTACCAGAGGCTCGTGTTCAAAAATTAATTTATGTTCCATGCTAATTTTAGGAATTAGTGTATCTTTAAATAGCATGTACCTTGCCCAACTTTTGGAGGCTCTGGTATGAATAAGGAGCGATCATTAAGCATCTGTGTCCTGCTGGGTGCACCTGGCGTTTCACAGTGCACATACTTCAAACTGTATTTTTTCCTGCCATCTACTCTCTTCTTTGACAAAGCACCAAAATAAAGTAACAGGTCAAACTTGTATGTTGCTAAAACAAAGGAATTCCTACTCAGTTACTGACAACTTGCCCTCTTATATAAAGCTACAACATCTGATATTATTATTTCCATCCTGTTGGAATTATTAACTCATCTCACATGACACCTGTGATACAAATAACAATAATGAAAGTAAAAAAGAAGTGATTTAAATACATTCTTCCGAAAGATATGCCACTTGAAAGAGAACGATAAAAATGAACACGTAGAAACGTTGCATTTCCGTGAAGCACCAACGGGGGCGACCTGGACAAGGTCGTAAACACATGCTGTGGCTGCGGTGCATTCGCACTGCGCTCCGCGCTCTCGCCTGCTCCCGCGGCGCGCCGCGCTCCCGCCGCGCTCCCGCCGCGCTCTGCGCTCTCGCTGCGCTCCACACTATTGCGATGCCAGTGCCCTCTCTAGGAGTCCTGTCTGAGGGACCACACAGGGAGTTTCATTTCAATCCATCGGCCTCCTCGCTGCACCCAGTATGACATAATCAAAGAACATACGCTCCTCCTTCACACCACTAAAGATGTTGTGTGTACTATATTCAGACCAAGGTTTGGAATTTTGTAACAAAACGTATTTCTGTAGTTGAATCTAGGACATCATACAACCATAGCTCACCTAGCTCGGGGCATCATGTACCCTAATACAGAATATAAATCCAAAACAGGAAGCATGCTCACAAATTTAGTGACTTAACAGCCCGTTTATTATCTTAAAACTCTGGAGGTCAGAAGTCTGACATGTGTCTCCTGGGGTAAAACCCAGGTGTCAGCAGAGCTGTGTTCCCCTGTGTTCTCAGGGAGGATGTTTCCTAGCCTTTTCCAACTTCTAGAGGCTACTCACAGCCCCTTAGCTCACAGTCCCTTCCACCAGCTTTAAAGCCATCAATAGCCAGTAGAATCTGCACATCACATCACTCTGCCTCTGCCTCTGCCGTCTCCCTTTTCCACTTCTCAGAACCTTTGTGACTATGCCGAGCCCACTCCAATAATCCAAGGTAACCCCCTCCATTAGAATGTCGGCTGATCAGGCCCCCAAACTCCGCTTTGCTTGTGAACTAGCAGTCACCGGTCCCAGAGACTGGGAGGTGGACCTCTCTGAGGGCCACCTTCTGTCCACCACACCTTCTACAGGAGCAAACGGAACCTTGATGAAGTGCCCTGGAGTTCACACAAGAGGGTTTTTAAGACCTTAGCGAGAAGACACATTGTAGCCAACAGGGTTTCCAGGGGCGCCTGCCATCAGAGTCACCAAATGTTTTCATCTTCTCACACGCTCCTGCAACCACAGTCGTCTTCCACTCCAGACGTGCCTTTCCTCCCCAGGCCAATCAGTAACAGACATAAAGGAATTTCTGTAGTTCGCCTAGCAAAATCCATCACCAGTTGGGATCAATATTTTGCAATTCCTCATTTGCTCTGTGCCCCACATCAGTTTTTTGTATTCCAGTCAGCAAACAATTACCTTGTGCCAGCAAAATGCCTCGCATGGTGCTGGGTGAGTGTGCACATGCAAGTGTGTACACAGTGTGCATGCATGCACTTTATGTGCTTTGTCTGTGAGTGTGTGTGTCGTGTGTGCCTATGGTGTGTGCCTATGTATACTTTCATGTGTGCATTTGTTCGGGGGGTGTAGAGAGGGAGGGGGAGAGAGAGAGTTACTGAGACAGGAGCATGCAAGACAAGGAGCAAAAAGCACTTCAATGCACTAGCGACACACACACACGGACACTTTCCTGTCTCGATTCTCCGTTCGGGTCCTGCTGCCTCCTTCCTGGCGGAGGCCGTTATCACATCTTGCTTCAGCTCCTGCAGGTGTCCCCGCTGGCCCCCACCGCTTCGGTGTCCCACCTCTGAGACTGTCCCGCACTCAGCCATAAACACAGCTGCAGCGGCAGTCCCAGGCTCAAAAGCAACCCCTCCGTCACTGCCTACAGAATAACATCTACATTTCTCCGCATGGGATCCAAGGCCCTCTGGGCTCCAGCTTCCCTTCCAGTTTTATCTCCTTTTAATGTCATGGGTACTCGATGTGTGCCTGGGCTGCCAGCAATCTCGGCCGTCACTCAAAGTCGTGCTGTGCTTTCCCACATCTCTACCTCTGACCCCTGATGGTCCCTCCACCCTCTCCCGTGTTTCCAAATATTACCCACTCTTCAGGACCCAAGTGCACCACTGCTCCTTCTACAGAGCAGTCTCCGGTCCCTCCTCCGCTGAAAACAACCCCTCTCCCTTCGGGGCTTCCCAGCACTTCATCTTTGACCCTTTACCAGAAAGCACCCATTTCTGCCTTCAAGCCTTTACTTTGCTCACTATGAAGGCCCGTCTCCCAGATTACAGACTTCCTGAGAGCACTCCCTGGGTTCACTTCTCTCTGAAACACCTGCAGTGACTGGCAGGGCACCTCGCCGTAGCAAGGACACCGTGGTCAAGCTTGTCGGATTCAACTCACTGGTCAGCAGCATCAACTTCTGGAAGGTTGTCACAGGCACTGAATGTTTCTACGGCTACTTCTCCTTGGAGGGGGTGGGGCGGGGTTGGGGGGGGTGCATGTCTCTACTATTGTATATTCACAAACACGGGAAAACAGACAGGAATCGACAGACATCGACGGTGAGGGAACAGGTTTCTTCTGAAAATGATTCAAAGCCACTGACTGGCCCACAAATTCAAAGGACATAATGAATGTCTGTCACACAAAAACAAAAGCAAAAGGCCTTAGGAAAACCAGTCGAGAAATCCCTCTGACTTGTACATCAATGCTATAGAAAATAACCTATAGATCAACAGGAATTCCCGAGTCTGTGACTGTGCGTATATTTTTAACCAAAACAACTGTTCCATTATGAATATTCATGGTAAAGGCATTCCATGAAGCCGCAAAGTATTTTTAGTGTGTCTTTGTCATCAGTTCTACTAAATAATTATCATTACAAACCCAAAAATATCTTGAATGGATAATACTGAATAATATAGATCATGAAATTGCATGACAAGGGTATTAGCTGACTCAGAAGACTAATTATGAGGAGGTATCGAGCTGCATGTCGCTCAGCTCAATGGTGAAACCAGAACCCGCACCGGATGGGCAGCGGCTGCTGGGCGGGGTCTGAGTGAGGTAGTGAGAACAGCATCGCACAGGGTCTGGAGCCCCAGCTGTGCTGCTAACACTGCGACCTTGGAAGCTCTTAATAAAGGTCATCCCACAGAGGACAAGCAGACCTCTCCCTTGGAGAAACACAGGAATACTAGCAGCCGATGCCGCTCATTCACAGAAAAGAGTCTTCACCTGCAGAAAGATTACACGGGCGCGTGTGTGCCCGCACACACACTCACTCGCCTTTCTCAGACTCATGCCTTCTTGCTTAATGGGCCAGTTTAGGGCTGTTAACCAGATGACTATTATTTGAGTAAGGGTCACCCATCCATGTCCTAAATAACAGCAGCTGACAAAAATTATCAAACCACTTTCTCACCCGCAGAATTTATGTCGGAGGTCAAAGCTAAAATTATTATATTTATTTCTAAATTACTTTGAACAGTAAAAATAATATCATTACATGGTGTTTTCAGATTTCCAAAGCACCTGCCAACTATTTCATTTAACCCTAACAGCCCAATAAAGTCGATGGGACACATTTTTGGACTGTGCAGAATTGGTGTCGGTGGGCTTTCTGAATGCCTCCCACAAACCTAAATTTGGGGATACACAAATGATTCAGACGAGGTTCCCCGCTTCAGGTTTTGTTTAGTGAGAGAGACAGCACGTTGTGTCCTAATCATTTCTTTACGCCTCTTGGAAATCCCACGGGGACACGAAAGGGGGCCTTGTGTTTCCACTGGAAAAAGCAGTGCGTGCGGAGAGGTGTGGGTAAGCGAAGACACCACAGATGGCCTCTCTGAGAAGGTGACGCTGTCCTTAAAGTTCCCGCTCTGCTTGCTCCTAGGAGGAGCTCTGCATGTCACTGAATCTCTGTGAGCCCCACATTCTTCGCCCATTAAATATGGATGACACGCTGCCCCCGCAGGGTTACCGGGAGGACGCGACGAGATAGCAGGCAGGAGAGCAGTGTGTAAGCACAAAGGCACCACCCGACAGACACGGTATTGTTGTTACCGGCACTTGGCAGGGCCGCTAACTCGGTTCGCTCCAAAGGTGACTGGCTGGTCCAAGACTGCCCCACGCCCACCCAGGGCCAGCGCCTCCACACGGCCCACCCTGGCGGCCCTCCCCCTGCACTGTCCACGCAGACTCCGGAGCCCACGGGAGCACACTCACATACAGAAACTCTCCAGTGTCTGAAGACCTTTCTGTGAAATGATGCCTCTGAATCCTAAGAGGATATTCTCCTTAAAAGAAGGGTCCAGCAGAGCACTGTAAGGGAGGAATCGTGATGGGGAACATTATAAATATTTAACAGTGGGATAAAACAGTATCAACTTTTTTTTTACAAAGGGTTTTAAACTACCCAAAGTTTCAGAGAATAAAATATGGCAGATCCTCCACTGTTTCAAGTGATTGAAATGTGAACTTCAATAGAAAATATTTGAACAGAACTGTGTCTTGCATTTAGCAGGTATCCAACTACTGCTGAAATCAGAGATTGAACCTGATGTTGTAATAGTAAAATTTCTCCCCTCATATAATATCTAGAAATACTGCTTTAAGCTCCTCTATTGTAGTCCATTTTTTAGTTCTTCAAAGATAAAATTTTGCTCAAATTGGTATCTCTTTACACACATACACACACATATACACACAAGATGAGGTCTGTCCAGTAGGTATCCAGCCACATACTATAACAAAGAGACATTTATTCAAGAAGATATGAGATACAAGAAACACTGTACATAGGACAATGACGCCTCAGTCCCCGTCAAAGCAGGCACCTTGGGACCTCACACAGTTCTCCCAATCGCTATCAGCAGCCCCATCGTATTTTCCTGAATCTTATTGACAGTCTGAAATCTCTTCCCTTTCGAAGGGGATATTAGTTTTGGGAAAATCCAGAAGTTGCAGGGCCCCAAACCTGGGCTGTAGCAGGGCTAAATCACCTGGATGACTTGATGTTTCACACAAAAAACTCTGCATGAGTTGTGAGGCGTGAGCAGGTATGTTGTCATGAAGCCCCCAATCACCAGCTGCCCACAGCTGCGGCCTTCTGGATCATCTGAACAGTTTCCACGGAGCAACATTCAAGCTTAATGCAAAATCTGATGCAGATTCATTGCTTTACTCACTCAGTCATTTTTAATGCAATGGCCACACACAGTACACACGCTCACTCAACAGCGTCTACTGCCCCCACTGACCAGGACAGTGAAGTCATCACTGGTCACACATGCACATTCCAGCCCACTCTCCCTGGCTGCCAGGCTACATGGATGTTGTGCAAACTGTTCTTGTTATATTAACAGTGGCTAGACTTTTTCTGGACAGGCCATTTTATAATAATATATTTATACATATTGTATTTGTTCCTCCCCTCTTAATAACAGGATAATAGGTCCGGAAAATCTTAAGTAAAAATGTATACTTATTGTATATTTTATACCAGACAATGTGGTGGGAGATGAAAATATTCAGACCTTCATGAGAAATTCAAAAACAGTAGTATGTACTGGAGGTATCCATCTGCACTAGGGCTCTCCAGAGAAAGAGAAGTAACAGGAGATGGATAATAAGGAATCGGTTCATGCAATTATTAAAGTAACGAGTTCCATTTCCAAGACATCGGGAGGGAGAATTTTTTTCTTACTCAGGGAAGGTTGGCCTTTTTGTTCTATTCACGCCTTCAACTGATGGGATGAGGCCCACCACAATGGGAAGGGCAATCTGCTTTCCTTACTCCACCATTTAAATGGCAATCTCGTTCAAAAACACCTTCACAGAAACAATCAGGATAATGTCTGAGCAAATACGAAGGCACTCTGTGGCCCGATCAAAACTGAGACATGAAATTAATCACACCATTCCCCCCAAAAATCTGTTTTCCTTCTAAATTGCAATAAGAAATGAATCATCAAGGACAAGTCACTTCAACAAAACACCAAGAAACTGGCTCTCTTCTTGAAGAAGGAGGCTGCATGGGCTGCTGGTGACCTGAAGGCTCTGGCATATTGCTTAGGCTGGTTTGGGTCAAAATTCATCTCCACCACTTATGAGCTAGGTGACCTGGACACACTACTGTTTCTGAGCCTCCCCTTCCTATTCAAATGGAAAAATAACATGGTTGAATACAGTAGTAGTCGGAAAGATTAAATGGGATGACTCACGTAATGCACGTCTGTCACATAGCAAGTGCTCAATATACATCCGCTGTTTTAATTTAGCAATTACTCTGATAACTGAGTGTCGACTCTAGACCTTTCTAAAACTTATTAAAATATGACACGATTGCTTTAACCAGGATATTGGTTTCTACCTGCACACATGAGAGGATTGGATCAGTTACTTACACAAAAGTTTATCAGTTGCTTATCCACATAGATCATTTGGCCACCAAGCGATTCAGTCGAAACAATGGTCCGTATTTAGAAAACCAGTGCTGGGAGAGGAAACCCCACGGCACTGCACGTGAAGATGGGGAAGGGGGATGTGGCTGCAGAGCCGGGCAGAGTCCCTCCCGACCCACTGGCTAAAGCCGCGTTGTAATCAATAACTAAAGAACCTGGCATTCTAGGGCGGGTGGCAAGGCAAGAGAGAAACTGTCCGTCCTGTCGACCTTGTCTATTTGACCCCAGAATGGAAAAGGCCGGGCCCTGATTGGAAACGCTTTCTGGGGTGGCCCTCTCATGGTCATGGTGCTGACCAGGAAGCCGCTCCCCGTCGGTGGCCTCAGCTTCCTCCTCCGACGCTTGTGACCTTCCAGGCACCTACACTCCAACGCTGCTTCACCCAAAGGCCTAAGACTACGGTTTTGTTATGATTTATGAAATTCTTAAAGGTAGATTAATGACCGAGGTGTTCTTCTGCCTCTGCCAGCTCTCCTCACCCTTCCTTTTGAAAATTCATTACAGTCCTCTCCTTCCTCAAGGTCAAGGTCAAACCTAGGCTGACCTCCTTTCTGATCCTGTTTGCCTATCTATTTCAGTTCTCATCACCTGTCTCTTCCAGAATCCATACTCTATGCGGAATTAAGTCACTCCAACTTCAGGGAGTTAGGGTGTAGATACGCCACCCCGCCCCCACCCACAAGCCTGCCTATCCCCTTTCCTCTCTCTCCCTCTTAACATTTCCTTACTCTCTCAGCCAATAGAGGGGTTTTAGCATTTAAATGCAGTCTCTAAACTGCATTTAAAGAATTAACCCATTTTGCCCCTCACTGGTCTAAACCACAGGGTGCCAACCGGACGCTAATTGCTTTCTTCTGGTGGTGTTCCAGACAGCTCCTCCGGAGGAAAGAGCGCACATTCCTGGCCCCAATTGGCTAATTCAATTTTCACCGGCATTAGCCTCTGTCAGAATATTCATGAGCAGGGGAATGAGGACGCGCGGCACTGGCAGGCGGCAGCCACTCGGTCTAGGGAAGGCGAGAGGGGCGAGAAGCGGACCGTGCGACGCTGAGCTCCGGCGACGGTGACCAAGAGGAGGTGGCTGTTCTCCCCGGCGGGGCCCAGCGCAGGGGCCGTGGGAAGGCGGGCCAGGGCATCGCTGGTCAGCGCCCCAGCATTGCCGCCCAACTCCTGGTGACCGC
>PVIA01006581.1:0-95327 GCA_004024845.1 Tonatia bakeri | reverse complement strand
ATATATATATATATATATATATATATATATATATATATATATATTTCTACTTATCCAGATTTAATCATCATTCTCTTTTAATCCTGGTTCCTTTCCCACACTGAGAAGGACTATACTTAAACTCAGTATGTGGCAGCCAGAAGTCCCTGGCACTAAACTAAAAAGTCCCTGGTACCTTCCACTAAAAGTCCTTAGATTCACAGGGACATCCTGCAGCTTTCTGGAGCTCAGACCCTGCAAACACTCTACAGATCAGATGGTCACCCTTGGACCTCTGTTCATGACCTTCAGAACCAGAGCCCTCCCTATCAGAACCAGTTACACAGAGAACCTGACTGATGCAGCGCCCACACAACAGTTATACACAGCCCGTAATCTGAAGAGATTAGCCTGGCACCTTGCCCAGTTCCAAGGTGGCAGAACTCTCACGTGTCCCATCGTCCCAGGTGGCGACAACCATGCACGCTCCACCCTCCACGGTGGGGCTCTCACGTGGCTCACCCTCCATTTTATCCAAAATGGCGGCGTACCCACAAGGCTTGCTGTCTGATCCCCCAACATACAAGCAATCCAGTACTGTGGAAGAACCCCCCCCCACCGGCTGATAAATCCTCCCAATTGGTGCTGACAGCCAAGGGAAGGGACTCACTCACGCTCCACAGACTTCCACCCATGGAGCAACAAAGACACTCATTCACACAAACACGCCGAGTTTATTATGTTCCCACCCGCAGGGACTGTGGGAACCCTGACGGGCCTCCCAAACTGGGGGCCTCCTGAACCGGAACTCCGGCCCAAGGGGTGATCAGTCCCTCCTTCCACTACATGTGTGGGCTGGTCTTGGGTTCTGACCCCGGGGCACTTACCAGATGCGCGCCTCCCAGATTTCCCCAGTTCGCACTCCGCCAGTCTGGGTCAAAGAGCGGTCTGAGGGTGAGCCTGCGGAGCCCAGGATGTTCAGGACCCGAAATCACCGGGTGGCACGCCTCCTTATCACTGCTGGGCCCCACCAGCCGCCCACGGCCGCCTTCACCCAGGGCAACAGCCTGCTGGCTTGAGTCGTTTCCTGGTCAGGGAACCAAAATGTTACGGAATTGACGACTCAGGCGGCCTGGGAGTTTACGAAGTAGGGTTTATTCACGCATGCGGACCCAGAGGAGATAAGATCCAAATTCTGGGCCCGGAGTTTAACCTGGGGCTTGCTTATATACTCTGTTACAAAAGCTAAAGAGGAGGGGGGAGCAGCTGCTAAAAGCAAGCACACAGAAGCAGAAGTGAAGGTTAGTGTTTTGGCCTTGAGATAACTGCTTATCGGGAAAGACTGCTGTCTGGGAACAGCTGCTGGTCAGCTCCTCCCTAAGAATGGCTACTGTTTAGCTATGTCCCATTACATAACCTTTTGTGACTTGGCTTCTTTCACTTAGCATGTTTTTAAGGTCCGTCCCTGTCGTCACACGTATTTCTACTTTGTTTTCATGACACACCGTATTTTACTGACCCATCAGTTAATGTACATCTGGGTTTCCACTTTTTGGCTATTCTGGGCAATGCTGCTAGGAAAATTCAACAAGTTTTTGTGCAGGGGCATATTTAATCTTTCTGGGGTGTACGCGAATACCTAGGAGAATCACTGGGTCAAATGGTAACAAACATTTTTAAAGAACTGCCAAACTGTCATCCACAGCAGCTATCCCCTTTTAGAGTCCCATAAACAGTATGGGTGGGGCTGGTTTCAATTTCTCTACACCCACATCAATGCTACATAATCCACTTCCTGCAACGAGGCGAACCCCAGCTTCAGAAGAGCCCCGGGGTCTGAATCTCTGCCCCACCCTCGGATCCAAACCCTGTGCGCGCGCAGGCGCGTTTAGTGGGCTCGGTACCGGAAGTGGGGCGTTCACCGTTCTAAGGCTGCTTTTCATTGTGCGACTGAGCGCGCGCACCGGAAGCGGAAGCGAGCGATTGTTTCTGGAGGCTGATTGGAGGGCTTGCTTTTTCATAAGCCGCAGCTTCTCCGCAAAGCTGCGGCAGTCGGAGTCATGCCGTCGGAGGGACGCTGCTGGGAGACCTTGCAGGCGCTACGCTGTTCCGAGAAAGGTCGCCTCTGTTACCACCGCGACTGGCTACTGCAGGGCGAGGTGAGCAATGGGTCCTTACGGCCGCTGCGCTGGGAACCCACGAGTCCTTCCTAACTGTCCGCATTTGTTGTCTTGATTCTTGTGTGTGCATCATTCTGTCCCCGGGGTTCTGCCATCTCCAGCCTCTTCTAACCACTGGGGAAACTCCCGTTGCTTCGGCGCTCTTCTTTCTGAAGGCTTCGTTTCTAGCCCCAGAGAGGCGCCTCCGCCTTGTTGCCAAAGCAGCCTGGGCCTCCCAGGGTCAGTTAACTTCGCAGGAGAATGTGCTAGGATATCCAAATTTAGCAGTGAACGACTAGTATGACCTGTTGCTGCAAGTGAAGACAACACATTTTTCGACACAACACATTGGTTGGACCTGTGAAGTCGAATGGGGGCGTGTCACTGTATTTGCCAAATCTTCTACTAGGTCGCTGGGTTGGGGGATAGGTAGAAACAGTTAAGGCATAGCTCCTGTTCCCGAGTTGCTGGTAATCTCGCCACTGTCCTGTCTTGTCAAACTTTTATGTAAAACAATTCTAAAACATTTTCTTGTCTTTTATATCTGACGGTTTAAAAGAATATGTACCTTACGTTCTATAGGATGAGTCACAGTATGGGCATGTCTGGTGTATACTCTGGTTATGTATCCTTAGCAGGAATACCGTAGAAACGATGATGTGTTCTCAGTAAGGTGCATCAGGAAACACACGGATGCTTCAGTCCAACCCAGTACCACTAGGGATGCTAACCTTGACCCCCTGGTCCCATTGGTGGTAGCCGCTAGATAACTCCACTTAACACTCATTTTTCCCTTTTTAACGGATTAGTGTTGTGTAGGGAGGTATTCCAAGATTACACCAATGGATATCCTTTTTCTGGCAGAACTCCCCCCATAGCATCCATTAATGATTCCTGCCTGAGTCAGTCACCTTTGTGATGGGCCAAATGGTGTCTTCTTGGTGTCCACCATTCCTTCTACAGTTGTTAATTGGCATTCTGCCTTAAGGGAGGGCTTTCTTTTCTCCCCTGGTCAATTAATTATGGCAGTATGGACTCATGGGTTCTTATTTACTGAGTTGTAATTCACTGCTTGGAAACTTATTATGTGTATTTTCATTTTATGGGAAGTATATCTTCAGGATAAACTTCTAGAAGTGAGATTACTGGGTCAAAAAGTAAACATAGCTGTAGTTTTGTTATATATTGCCAATTTCCCGCCAAAAGTGGGTGTATCAGTTTGCCTTCCCTTCAGCAGTGCACGATTGTGCCCCTTTGCCCACAGGCTTGTCAACAGAATATATTATTATAGTTTCAATTTGTACTTATTAATAGGTAAGCATAGGTCTCAGTGTAATTAATTAATTAATTAATCCTCACCTGAGGACATGCTTACTGATTTTTAGAGAGAGGGAAAGAGAGGAAGAAAGAGAGGGAGAGAAACATCCATGTGTGAGAGAGAAACATCGATCAGTTGCCTCTTGTGCCGTGCGCAGACCAGGAATGAACCTGCAGCCCAGGCATGTGCCCTGACCAGAAATCGAATTCACGATATTTCAGTTTATGGGATGGCATTCCAACCAATTGAGCCACACTGGCCAGGGCAGTCTTAGTATAGTGATAATGCATTTCTCTTTTGATCCACCGAGATTGAACATCTTTATATCTTTATTTCAGAATTGCCTATTTAATGTCTTTTCTCATTTTTTCTATTGGGGTTTTATTCCCTTAAATTTTACAAGTTCTCTTATGTATTAGGGATAATAATAGACCTTTATAGGAGCCTGGCCCCTTTATGATATATATCGCATGTATTTTTTTCTAGGTTTTTTTTTAATTCATTTTTTAGAGAGAGGGGAAGGGAGGGAAAAAGAGTGGGAGAGAAACATTGATGTGTGAGAGATACATCAATCGCCCCACACTGGGGACCTGGCCCTCAATGCAGGCATGTGCCCTTAACTGGGAATCGAAACCAGTGACCTTTTGGTTTGCAAGCCGGCACTCAGTCCACTGAGCGACACTAGCTAGCCAGGACTATATTTTTCTAGTTAGTTAAATTTTTCCTCTGTTTATGGTGTTTTTGTATTTGTGTTTTTTTATTTGTTTCATTTGAAACTTTGCCCTTGGAATTTATTTTGGTGTGTGAATAACTAAAAAGGTATTGTCTCAACATTTTTAAAAAAGATTTTATGTATGTATGTATGTATGTATGTATTGAGAGAGGAGAAGAGAAGGGGAAAGAGAGGGAGAGAAACGTCAGTGTGTGGTTGCCTCTCATGCATCCCCCACTGGGGACCTGGCCTGCAACCCAGACATGTGCCCTGACTGGGGATCAAACCAGCGATCCTTTGGTTGCAGCCTGCGCTCAATCCACTGAGCTATACCAGGCAGGCTCAACATTATTTTTAATATGTCTTCAAAATGAGCCTTTTTACTGCATTAAGTGTGCATACAGCATTTTGCTTCTGTGTCCAAATTGTTCCCCATAGATTGAAAACCTGTTTATTATACATGGTGTGTGTACCTACAATCTAGATCAGGATTTCTTTTATTTATTTTTTATTATTATTTATCCTCACCCATGTATACTTTTTCATTGCGTTTATATCTTTTTAATTAATTTATTTATTTTTAGAGAGAGGGGAAGGGAAGAAGAAAGAGAAGGAAATACCAGTGTGTGGTTCCTTCTCATGTGCCCCCTGCTGGGGACCTGGCCTGCAACCCAGGCATGTTCCCTGATTGGGAATGGAACCAGCAACCCCTTGGTTCTCAGGATGGCACTCAGTCCACTTACCCATACCATCCAGGGCTCATTACATTTTTAGAGACAGAAGAAAGAGGGAAACATCGATGTGAGAAAAGCACTGATTGGTTGCTTCCTGCACCAACTGGGGACTGAACCTGCAACCTAGGTTTGTGCTCTGACTGGGAATCGAACTCTCAATCTTTTGGTTGCAGGGTGACACTCTAGCCTGCTGAGCCACACTGGCCAGGGCTAGATTAGGATTTCTTAACCACAGCACTGTTTGTGTTTTGGGCTGGGCTGGACGATCCTCTAGGGTGGGGGCTGCTGTTGCTGTCTCACGCATTGCAGCAGGATTAGGAGCACCCTGGCTTCTACCACTGGATGCCAGTGGCCCCTTCCCAGGTGTCTGCAGGTGTCCCCTGGGTGGGGGTGCGGGTACCGTGGGAGGGGATAAAATTGGCCCTACTTGGGAATCACTGATCTAGATAATATAACAGCTTGCAATTTTTGAGTAATTTTGTGCCAGGTACTGTTCTAAGTCTTTTATTACTCATTTAAACCTCACCTCCAAATCTTTTGAGGTAGATCTTTTATTCCTTTTTTTAATACATTTTATTGATTATGCTATTACAGTTGTTCCATTTCTCCCTTCACTCCCCTCAACCCTGCACACCCCTCCCACCCACATTCCCCCCCTTTAGTTCATGTCCATGTGTCATAAGTTCTTTAGCTTCTACATTTCCCATACTATTCTTGCTCTTCCCCTGTCTATTTTCTACCTACCATCTATGCTACTTATTCTCTGTACCTTCCCTCCCTCCTCCTCCTCCCACTCCCCTGCTGCTATCCCTCCATGTGATCTCCATTTCTGTGGTTCTGTTCCTGTTCTATTTGTTTGCTTTTGTTTTAGGTGTGGTTGATAATAACTGTGAGTTTGCTGTCTTTTTACTGTTCATATTTTTTATCTTTTTCTTAGATAAGTCCCTTTAACATTTCATAAAATATGGGCTTGGTGATGATGAACTCCTAATTTGTGACGAAAATCAACCAATTCTGTGAGCATGCTGATCACCAGTGCTTTGAACTGTGCATCTGATAGGTTGGCTATCTCTTGGTCGCAGAGAAGTATTGGCTCTGGAGCTTTGATTTGTTTTTCCATTTGAACCATTTTTTTTGGGGGGTGGGGGTCTGGTCGAGCCTGTTATGTATGAGGGGCAGAGCCTTAGGTGTTCACCAGGGCGGGGCAACCCAGTCTCCGGGTTGTGATGCTGTTTGTGGGGGCAAGGTCAGAGAGGGAACAATGGTGCTTGTTTGGCTCTCTGTCGGATTTCAGTCCCCTCTGCTGCTTCCCACAAGCCAACTGGGCCCTTCTGGTGCTGGTTCCTGGGTGGGTGGGCTTATGTACATTCTAGGACCCTGTGGGTCTCTCCAACAAACTCTCCTGTGAGGCTGCGAGTCTCTCCCGGCACCTCAACTTCCACAGGTGTTTTCAATCAGTGCTTTTAGGTTTTATTTCCCGGAGCTGGGACCCTGGGTTGTGAGGTCTGTCTCACTGCCTGTTTTCACCTTTTATCTGTGTGCAAATGTGTGACTGCAGACAGCCAGCTGCCTTGTGTGCCTTGCTGGGTCTGCTCGTTGCCTCCCCGCCCTCGGTGTCTGACACCAGGGTCTGTTAGCTGCCACCTGTGCCCTGTGCGCCCAGGTCTGCCAGCCACTGCATTTTCCTGCCGCGACCCCTCTCCACTGGCAGCAGACTCCTCCCCTCTTACCGGTCTGGATGAATGGTTGTCAGGACTTCTGTACAGTTCAGTTTTCTGTCTGTTCTGGTTGTTTTTTGTTTCTAAATTTTTGTTGTCCTTAATTTTGGTTGTGCGAGGAGGCACAGTGTGTCCACCTACGCCTTCATCTTAAACGGAAGTGTCTTTTTTTTTTTTTTTTTTTTTCGGTGTATCAGCATTTTTAAAAATGTAATTGTAGATGTACTGTGTTTATGCTCTTATTTTGTCACTTAAAATGGAATCTTTGCATATTATTACATAGGACTTACGAGCAGTACTTCTGATGAGCGATGTGCCGCCGTGTATGCTGTGGTACATTTCAAAATTCTTTTTGTGTTCTTTTCTGCTCCAGCCTTTTAGATTTCTCTTGCATGTACTTCAATGACCGTCTTTGTGCTTGGGCCCTTTTTCTGTAGCTAGGGTTATTTAGTCTGATACTCTAAAAGGATAACAGTCAGGGTAATTATCAAGAAACTACTTTTGCCCTGGCTGGTGTGGCTCATTGCACTGAGTGTTGATTTGCAAAGCAAGGGTTTGCTGGTTCGATTCCCACTCAGAGCACATGCCTGGGTTTCAGGCCAGGTCCCCAGGAGGGGGTGCATGAGAGACAATCACACATTGCCGTTTCTGTCCCTCTCTTTCTCCCTCCCTTCCCCCCTGTCTAAAAGTAAATAAATAAAATCTAAAAAAAAAACACCCTGCTTTCTCTTCATCGCTGATTGTTATACAGGGACTTCGGGCCTTTGGTACGTACATTACAATTATGTGTGTGTGCCTTCTTAGATTTTCAGTAAGGCGTGCGGTAGGTTATCTCTGATTGCTTAGATCAGTGGATGTTCCAGTTGAGTTCCACCTCTTCTCTCTAGGACATTTTAGAGGAGTGCGCATCGGTTCCCAAGCTGTCTTCTTACGCCGGATGGGTGGTGGATCATGTCCTGCCCCACACACAGGAGAACCTGGCTCCCTCTGAGACTTCGCCATCCCCCGCATCCACCGCAGGCCTGGGCCAGCCATCCTTCGCACCCACATCTCCCGTCGGAAGCCCCGTCCTCTCACCAGCCTCCCCGGGAGCACCAGCAACACCAGATGGAACCAAGGTAAGGTTTTTATTTATTTATTTATCTATTTATTTATTATTTTTCTTTTCAAAAAGATTTTATTCATTTATTTTTAGAGGGAGGGAAAGGGAGGGAGAAAGAGAAGAAGAGAAACGTTGATGTGGGAGAGAAATATTGATCAGTTGCCTCTTGCACGGCACTCATCCGGGAGCCTGGCCCCAAACCCAGGCATGTGCCCTGACCAGGAATTGAACCAGTAACCTTTTGGTTTGTGGGACTAAGGCCCTGCCCACTGAGCCACGCCAGTCAGGGGCCAAGGTAAGGTTTTTGATCAGCTGAGGACAAAAGATAAGGGTGGTTACACAGTTGAATTATGTAACACTGTCATGTGGCAATGACCTTGCGCTGGAGAAAATGATTGCTTCTCCTGGCTGTCGGTAGTGACAGTGTTGACCACAGCACCCAGTGCTTTCTCTGTGAAGACCCAGAGGAATGTCCCTCTCAGCTTTGCACCAAGAGCAGTAATGAATGTCACGAGCAGTGGGATTGTTTTTTTTTAAATATATTTTATTGATTATGCTATTACAGTTGTCCCATTTCCTCCCCCTCACTCCCCTGGATTGTTTTGCACACAAATCTCACACCTGTGTAAACTGGTGATGTCTCCCTCTTTGTGCTGGCTATGGGAGCACAGAGTAAAATTTATCCCTGCTCTTAAAATTTCCATAGCTTTCCACTGGTGCTGTATGAGGTTTTACCCTGTCTTTTTTTTTTTTTGCTGTGTTTTGTCCCTGCCTTTGTTTCTCTGCTTAAAAACTGAGTTGTTATGGATGGCTAGCATCCCAGAGAAAGCCTTCCTAGATAGCTCCACCGGAGAGACTCAAAGGTGGGCTCCGGCTTCACCTGGCTCATGAGCCTCATTGCTGAAGTAGCTACTGGCCACGGGAGGCTAGAGGACTGTGTGAGCTGTCACACGCTTACCCCTGAGGCCGGGAAGGTGAATGTACTGGGGACATGGACTGGGGCTGATCCACGCGGACCATCCTGGCACTGATGGACGCTTACCGGAAGAAAGGGGGAAACACTTGCTGGGCAGGTCAAAGCAAACAAACATGCAGAAAAGATTGATGTTTACTGCACTTTGGGCATCTCTTAGTCTTCAGGACAACAATCAGAACAAGGTCATTATCATGAAGGACACTGTAGTTCTCACCCAGTTTGTTTTTGTTGTTGTTTATAAGTAGGGATGTGGTTTTTGTGTAGAAGGGATAACACCAACTATACCACCTTAAAAGCTTAATACCCCCCCCTCCAAAAAATTGAAAGCTTAATTTTCCCATCTTCTGACTGTGTAGGGCAGAGATGAGTCCCTGCACCCAGAGGAGCCTGTGGCGCTGCCGCCCTCCAGGGGCACCTGCGTGGAAGGCTGCATCCGGATGTATGAGCTGGTGCACAGGATGAAGGGGATGGTAAGTGACCCTGAAGTGGGGCAGACCTGGCCGTAGGGGCCCCGTTCAGTGCAGCTCCTTAGGCTTGTGAGCATCCACTGCGTGCCCATCCTGGAGCCCGGCTTGCCGCCGGCAGCTCCGGGTTGGTTTGTGGAGGTAGTGTGACGTAGCAGTCCAGAGTGAGCGCTCCGAAGTCCAGTCTGGTTTCCGGTCCTCGCCCTCCTAGCTCACGTGGGACTTCAGGAAACTTACATGTGCTTTCCTGGTTTCTGTGTACTTCTCCAGAATGGGAAGGTGATCTGAGGTTGTCAGATAAGAGTATACTGAGAAGATGAACCTTAACAGCCTCTTGAGAAAAGCAGAGCACTATTTTAATTAATGTATTTGGCTTTTTAATTTTTTTAGGGAAACCATGAGTGATTTTGTAAAACTTTTTAAAAAGTACATGAGTTTATAAAGTGAAAGTCTTCCGGCACCTACCCTCATTCAGTTCCTCACCGAGTCAGCACATATTTGCTGGGCGCTCGTGTGCCAGGTGCTGTTGGGGTCCGGATGAGACAGTGGACACAGCGGACACGAGCGCACGTCCCCTGAGAGTTTCTGTGCCGAGGGGTGGGGGTAAACAAGACAGAGAAGTTAAATGCGGTTGGAAGATGATTGTAGTCTGAGTGAGCGGTAGCAAAGCTCAGTAGAGCGTTCAGTTGGGCCCTGAAAAAGATGGTGCGTGCTTAGCCGAGGTGGCAGCAGCGCAAGAGAGTGAATGAGAGGGAACCGGTGCGTCTGTGTCTCTCGGAGGGCTTTCCCCGCTCCGCTCAGCAGTCAACGCTCCTCCATGGACTGTCTGTCTTCCGGAAGGATGTAGAGACTTTTCCCGGCTGATCATCTCCCTGAGGGGGATGGACTGTCGTTGAGTCTTCTTCTCCCCTTCCCGACCCTTGTTTCAACAGCCTCGGAGGAGAGAGTGTATGTGTTTGCGTTAAATTTGCTTCCTTGCACTGGAAGCTTTTTTTTTTTTTTAAGATTTTATTTATTTATTTTTAGAAAGGGAAGGGAGGGAGGGAGAGAGAGAACATCAATGTGCGTCGGTTGCTGGGGGCTGTGGCCTGCAACCCAGGCATGTGCCCTGACTGGGAATCGAACCTGCGATGCCTGGTTCACAGCCCGCGCTTAATCCACTGAGCTACATCAGCCAGGGCTAACTGTCAAATTTTGATGGCTGAAATGTCAAATTGCCCTTTAAAATCACATGAGAAGACACTCAGGAATAAAAAATGAAATACCTGACCCCCTTAGGCATAAAGGAACAGGACTTTCCTGAGTGGAGCCGGGGGAAGTCTAAGCAGAGATGATGATAGGAGGAAAGGCATGAGGTAGAAATGTGCCCAGCAGGTTCGTGGAGCTGCAGTGAGGGTTTCGGAAGCTAACCTGAAATCCTCAGAAGCATAGCACACGATGGAGCTGGGAGTGCAGGGCCATTTGATACTCCTTGGGTAAACACTTGTCCCTTCCCAGGTTATACTGGGGTGACATCAACCACATGGGGCAAACTGGAGGAACTTTCCAAAACCGCTGAGTTTAAAGATCACCCCAAAGGAGGCCCTGTCTGGGTAGCGCGGCTGATTAGAGCATCGTCCTGCAGCACCAAGGTCATGGGTTCGATCCCTAGTTGAGGCATGTCTGATCAGTACTCGGGTGTTCCCAGGCCCCTGGGTGTCTGACCGAAGGTGACCCTGCAGTGTCAGGGAGCGGGTGGTGGGGAGGCCCAGGCAGCGGTGCTGATCCTTTCCAGGAGGGCCTGAGGCAGTGGCAGGAGGAGCAGGAGAGGAGGGTGCGAGCGCTCTCTGAGACGGCGTCTGAACAACTGAAGCGCTTTGATGAGCGGAAGGAGCTGAAGCATCACAAGGAATTCCAGGACTTGCGGGAAATGATGGAGAAGAGGTGAGCCCCCCGGGCTTACGGCTGGAGTGTTGGGATGGTCGGCTGAGACTCTGGCCCAGCAGGAAACTCCAAGGGAAAGAGTTGCACAACTCCTGAGTCCTTAAGTATCAGAGTGAAATAGAGAAGCTTATGATCCAGAAAAACGACCAACCTTGGGAAGACAAGCAGTCTCCCAAAGAGAGGGAGGCTTCTAGGGGCAAGGGTCATTTCAGCAGACACACCTGACTGACTCTCCCTGCCGTTTCTCGTTCAGCTCCAGAGAGGCCCTGGGCCAGCAAGAGAAGCTAAAAGCCGAGCATCGTCACCGAGCAAAGGTCAGAGCCTAGGGGACCCGTGTGAGTGTGTCCCGTATCTGACAGTGACCCACCCCAAGAGCCAGACTCTGGTTGACAGTCACGAGGACCCTGCCCCTTTGTGTCTCTGTGCGACTGACCTGGGCAGTCCTTTTCCTGTTCTGGGCCCGCGTGGGAACGTATGTAGCCCATGCAGGACTCAAGAACATAGAAAGAGAAAGCCCAGGAGCCCCTCAGAGAGAGGTAACCTGGCAGTCTCCTCCGTAGATTCTCAACCTGAAGCTGCGGGAGGCGGAGCAGCAGCGCCAGAAGCAGGCGGAGCAGGAGCGGCTCCGGAGGGAGGAGGGCCAGGGCCGCCTGCGGAGCCTGTACGCCCTGCAGGAGGAGCTGCTGCACCTCAGCCAGCAGCTGGACTCCGGGGGCCCGCAAGGGGACCCGCCGAGGGTGGGCCTGTCGGCTCTGCGGACTCGAGGCAACCAGCTGTGCGGCCTCATCTCCGGCATCATTCGGGCCACTTCTGAGGTGAGGAGGTGGGGGGTGCTCTGTCTCCTGGCTTCAGGTGCACGTGTGTGGGTGTGCTCCCCACCCCAAATTGGGCTCTGTAGATGGAGAGCATCTCATCTTAGGTTAAAGAAATGTGCGTGTCTTCTGATTGCAAAACACTTGAGTTCATTCAGTGATATAGACTGAGCGCCTGCTTTACTCAACAATAAAAATTAAAGCCTCACAGAGGTGTCAGTGAGTGGATGATGACGGTAAGTGCTGTTACCTTTATGAGAACAGGAAGGCAGTAGGTATCGTGTGTTGATGAATGGTACGACATTAACGCAACGGTTCCATTTCCAGAAACGTACTGATGTGTAAGGTGTGAGTCAGCCCCACAGGCTGCCTAGGGCGTAACCCCAAAGCTCTGTTTCTGTCACCCCCAGGACGGCTTTCCCACGGCAGAGGACCAGGCGGTGGCCGAGAGAGCGCTGCAGGAAATGCGGGAGCTCTGCGCGAGCGCCAGGGCCCGTGAAGACCGGAGGCGGCGGGAGGAAGAGGCGGCCCAGGTGAAGCAGCAGGAGTCACAGAGGCAGCAGGGCCCAGAGGTCCGCAAAGAGCCCCCCGCGCCCAGCCAGGGCCCAGGAGGGAAGCAGGGCGAGGGTGAGTTTGGGTGTGGGTAAGACCCTGTAACTTGTTGTACGTTCCAGAATGCAGGGATGAGCAAGGACGTGTTTTGAATATTAAGCTACAGGAAAAATTGCCAGAACTTTTACATGAAACGTAAAAGTCAGTACTCTTACTAAATTACATTTAGTTTTGGTTCACGTGGAGCTTGCCTTCGCATTCCAGCACCTTCTGTTGAGGACTTGAAATTCTGTATAATTTAGTAGATGTATGATTCCAAGTATTGCTGCTACTGGGTATTTTAAGTAAACATGTATAAAATACACGTTTGTTAAAACACAAGGGAATCAGTACAGAGTAATGATTGAGAAGGCTGGCATTGGAGCCAGATCTGTGGGAATCCAGCTTGCCTGCTTCCTAGCACTGTGACCTTGGCAAATTGGTTAGCCTTTCCATGTCTGTTTCTCCTCCTATAAACTGAAGGTAACTATAGTATCTCCTTCTCGGGGTTACTGTGACAGTAAAAGCAGGTAACGTGCATGAGGTGATCTGAATGGCGCCGGGTTCACACGAAGTGCCTGCTCAGCAACCCCTGGCTGTGCTAAGAGCCCGTCTCCCTCCGTAGACCTCCAGGTGAAGGCCCAGGACAGCACGATGCAGTGGTGCCGGCAGCTGCAGGAGGTCTCCGGTCAGTGCGTGCGGGCCTTCGAGGGACTGGCCAGCAGCAAAGACAGCCAGGTAGGAAGGGGTGCAGGTCGGGAATTCTTGGGGAGTCAGAGTGCTCTGAACAGCTCCATGTCCCAAAGGTAGGTAGCCAGGGTGTCACACTCCCTAATCCCAGTGGCATCCACTCAGCACTTTGGAAAGCTCCCCACCTTCTCACTGTTCTCCTCCGCAGGTCAAGAAGATCAAGATGGACCTCCAGAAGGCGGCCACCATCCCAGTGAGCCAGATCTCCACGCTCGGAGGTGGGTTGGAGGGGTGGGCCTCCAGAGCTCCATACCTGTGGGGTTCCTAGAAACAGTGTGCTGACCAAAGGTGGACAGTTGGGTCCGGTGTGTGTCAGTTACATGCGAGTTACATGTTTACTCTCCTTTGCTTCCTCTTCAGTACAGGGAAGGTTATCATTATGTATTTGTTGACTCATTTTTTTCTTTTAAATATTTTATTTATTATTATTTTATTTTTAGAGGGGGGAGAGAGAAAGAGAAAGAGACAAACATCAGTGTGTGGTTGCCTCTCACGTGACCCCCACTGGGGACCTGGCCCGCAACCCAGGCATGTGCCCTGACTGGGAATCGAACCTGCGATGCTTTGGTTCACAGCCCACACTCAATCCACTGAGCTACACTGGCCAAGGCTGTTGACTCATTTTTTAAAAATGAGTTATTTATTAATAGTTACGTGTTCATGGTGGCTGCTACCTAAAATTGAAAGCAACTGTGGAAGGTGTCATGAAGGGAACCCAGGGCGTGACTTATAGTATTTGCTTTTGTCCTGCCTCAGCTTTTCCAGACTCGGAGCCTGCCCCGTCCATGCTTTGCAATGCCTTCTTTTTCTCTCCAGGGGCTCACATTTAGAGAGTAGGAACCAGACGGGGTAAAGGCCCTTCTTCCTCTTTCTCCTTAGAAACAGGTTCGTTTTGTACGGAGCTCTGTGGGAGGGAGCCTCCAAATGACAGATTGCATCCGAGCGGCTGGGGAGTGTGCACCTCTGGGGATCCCAGTTGCCCCATCAGTGCCACCCCCAGAGCACAGGAGCGTTGCAGGTTCTGCCCCTGCCAGGCTGTGTGACAGAACTTGCGTACCCCTCAGCTGCCTGAAATTCCTTCTGGAGCAGGGCAAGTTATAAATAAATAACACGTATCACTTTCTGGAATTTGAAGTGCCTTTCCTTGGATAGCAGCGGCATCAAAGGGGCAGAGGGGACCGGACGGCCATCTCACGCCTTCACGCTTCCCTCGAGCTTCTCCTCAGTCTTCTCTCCTAAGTCGACCGCAGACCACGGTGCTTGCTCCTTCATTAGGAAATCGAGACGTCCAGCGGGAGAGCCGCCGGTGCTACCCCTCCGCCTGCGCGCAGCTGTATTCACCTCTCTGTGTCCCGTTTCAAAGGATGAGGTGTCCTCCCCACCCATGCTTACCTTTCTACCTCCGCCTTGATTCCCATCCCCTCCCGTCTCCTTTGAGAACTGGGCTCCTCATTTATGACCTTTCTCTTCTGTTCTCTGCAAAATTGGTCCCTTGTACAGGCTCCTTTCCCTTTAAGCACGCACGAGTCTCTTCATGCTAAAATACGTTTCCGTTGAGTCTACACCTTGCGAGGATTTTCTGGTCTTCCTCACGTTTCCATTCGGTGCTGCTGATTTTGCCTTTTTTGTGAAACTACACTCCCTCGGCTTCTGTGGGTCGTTCATTTCCAGGTTCTCCTCTTAGCTCTCTTTCTCCTTTGGGGGTTCTTTGGTCTGCTCCCCCCACCTCAGCTGTAGGTGTTTCCTAGAGATCCGCTCCCACCCGGCGGTTCTCAGTCTGTTCACCCCCGTGGCTTGAAACGTGACATGTATGCGGGTGACTCACAGATCTGCCTCTGCTTCGTCCAGTTCCTCTGAGCCTCAGAGCCTCTAGGACCAGCTCCCTGAGGGACGTCTTTGCCAGGGCGTCCCCAGACACCTCAGGCACAGTGTGTTCTGGCCTGAACTCGTCATCCTCCCCGTGCCTGCTCTCTCTCTCGTTTGCGCTCAGTAATCCGTAGCACCCTTATCTGCTCAGTCGCCTTAGTTGGAAACCCAGAGTCAGCCCCCTGACTGCCTTCTCTATTTCATTCTCCACATCCAATTAGGGTAACGTTGCTTGCAGTAACCAGGAGCTAGGCAGGGCATTTCTAAGCTGGAGATGCTGCACTAATTTAAACTGTGATTGCAAGTCATAGACACTAATTCAGACCTGCGTATGCAGATAAATAAATAATAAAGGCATTTGTCCCCAACATAAAGAGGTATTCTCACAGAACCTAAGGGCAGGAATGGAGCAAGGTCTCAGGAGCAAGAAACTTGAGGACCTTTTCTGTCTCACCTCTCCTTCCTCTGCATCTCCACTCTTACTTTACAGATGGCTGTGCCCTGGTCCACGAGGCAGGCGTGAGGCCCCACGGCTCACGAGTGTGCGTGTTGCAGGGCCAGCCACTCCACAGACCGCACTCTGTCAGTTGGCTGGTTGGCTCGACTCGACTACTGTCCCTGTAGCCAGCGCGGGGGGTGGCACACACAGGAGCTTTCATATAAATACAGCCACGAGGGACCTCCCTCTGTGTCTCTGAGGGTGGGAGAAGGCAGGTCTCAGAAAGGGGAGAATCGCCGCGGCTGGGGAGCACCTCCCGAGGATGCACGTGACTCCTCTAGGCACATCAGCCACGGTCCCTGGCTCTGTGACACGGCAGCACTCGTTCCCACTCTGTTTGGGGTGTGTTTTGAGAATCAGCTCCTTCCCAGACAAGGAGTTCCCTGGCAGTAGTACGCGGTGTGTTCTGCATGCCTTTCGCAGTCTCCACGGTGCGCATCTCATTGTCGTGCATCTTTCTGCATCGCTATTCTGTCCTGAGGCTCTGCACTCGTGCAGGGCCGCTGTGCCGCTGGCTGCGTGCAGAGCCCTTCTGTCTATTGCAGTCAGTGGTGAAAAAGATTGGTCCACAGTTGTGTCTCGTAACTCACTCTGACTCTCCCGTCCCCAGGCTCGAAGCTGAAGGAGATCTTCGACAAGATCCACAGCCTGCTCTCCGGAAAACCTGTCCAATGTGGTGGGCGCTCTGTGTCGGTCTCCATGGACCCTCAGGGCCTGGACTTTGTCCAGTACAAACTGGCAGAGAAGTTTGTGGTGAGCAGCCTCGTTGCCAGAGGGACAGGCGGGTGTGCAGTACTTAATCCGTTCTCCAGGGTTGACACTGTCCCCATCTCCGTGTCCGCAGAAACAAGGGGAGGAGGAAGTGGCTTCCCATCATGAAGCGGCGTTCCCCATCGCGGTTGTGGCATCTGGCATCTGGGAGCTGCATCCGAGAGTGGGGGACCTCATCCTCGCTCATCTGCACAAGAGCTGCCCATACTCTGTTCCTTTCTACCCCGCTTTCAAAGAAGGGATGGCCTTGGAAGACTACCAGAGGTGAGGTGGTGGTTCTTTTCGCTAGCCCTAGGGTGAATTGTGAGATAGAAGTGGAACTCCTATACACAGTTTTCATGTACCTTGAACATTCTATCAGAAAATACAACGTCTTGCATGCAAACTGGGCAGCTTTTGGAACTTGGGGATTTAGGTGCCAGTAATCAATGTAGCTTTTAGTGGAAAGAGTAATGGATCTGGAATCCAGGAGTCTTAGAATTTTATCCCTGCTTTGTCATTTTTTTTTTTCAATATTTCATTTTACTTATTTTTAGACAGAGGGGAAGGGAGGGAAAAAAGAGAGGGAGAGAAACATTGATGGGCAAGAGAAACTCAGTTGCCTCCAACCAGGAACCCTGCCCGCAACCCAGACCTGTGCCCCAGCTGGGAATGGAACCAGCAGCCTTTCACCTTGTGGAATGATACCCAACCCACTGAGCCACACCGGTCAGGGCTGGTTTGTCATTGAGTAGCTTTGCAAAATGGGTGAATCATTTTACCTCTGTGAGCATCATTTTCCTTGTTTGTAAATGATGTGTATGGCTTGTGAGTTACCCCGCAGGGCTGAGATGTGAGTGCTTTGTAACAAAGTATTCTACAAAGGTAATAACAAGTTCAGTGACGTATTAATAATAATAACATGTTGTTGCTTTCAGCCATCAGAACTAATCTCTGCTTGTCACCCTTATCTTGGCCTTGTCACACTTACTTTTTTCGTCCCACATAGGATGCTCGGCTACCAAGTGAAGGGTTCCAAGGTGGAGCAGCAGGACAACTTCCTAAAGCGCATGTCCGGGATGATCCGCTTCTATGCCGCCGTCATCCAGCTCCAGTGGCCGTATGGGGCCCGACAGCAGGTAGTAGGAAAGGCTTACTGCCCGTAATGAGAGGGCGGCCCTCAGTCGGGGTTCTGCCTGAGGACACACCGGCCTCCTTTCAGACGGGCCTCTGGTTGCACGCTGCTTCATGGGGGTCCTTTAGAGAAGCGGATGTTGGTCACTAGGGAGCTTTTGGGTCATCGGAGCCATTGTTCAATAACTGACTCAGGGAGGCGTTAGTTCAGTTTATAGAAGAGTCTTCCAGAAGGGAGTCTGAGGTAAATCAGTTGTTAGGGTTCGAAGATTTTATTAGCAGAGGAGTGAGCAAGAAATTGTCGTGTGAGGCATGCGGTGCCTTCGGAGCCGTCTGGGGCACATACGCCACCCACAGGTGGGCAGGTGGCAGCTCAGCAAGTTGAGCTGGTGTGCACTTGATGGGGAAAGAGCCACAGCTGGGGTTCAGGGTTTCGCCTGCCAGCCCAGCTCTTTTCTCAAGAGTTACAGATTAGCGAGGTGGAGAAGTTAACGGACTTTGAGACCTGAAGAGAAAGGGGTCTAAGTTGATTGAGTCCGAGAACTTTTTATTGTGCACCTATGTCCCAGGTTCTGTGCTGAGGTTCCAAGATGATAAATGTCTGTTAGGGTAACCTGGCCCACGGAATCCCTGACACCGAAGCCGACAGATGTGTATTGAATGCATCCAGTAAGGAATGTGCGGGTTCCAGGGTCTCAGAACATTTGAAAACAGAATTTATTTGGCATGCGTCATTTCCGCCCTGCGGCACGCGCTTGGGTTGGATGACATGGGGGTTCGAGTCCACTTGGCAGTGGCTGGATGCTACCACTGGGCGTGCAGCTCCCCGAGTAAGATGAGTTCAAGTCGTGACCAGTCTCCTCTCCTCCCAGGTTCACCCTCATGGCCTAAACCACGGCTGGCGCTGGTTGGCACAGATATTGAACATGGAGCCCCTGTCAGACGTGACAGCCACCCTCCTCTTTGACTTCTTGGAGGTACGTGATACAGTGACCGCATGAGAGAGCCAGTGGCGGAAACGGCCTTGCCCGCCGTGCTACAGGAGTGGGGAAGAACTGTAGGAACAGAGGGTGATATGGCAAATCAATGTTGCCCATTCTCTCTCTCAAATAATTTAAAAGAAAAAAACAAACAAACCCAGGTAAGAAGGAAGCACAAAGCAAAAAAAAAAAAAAGGAGAAGAGAGAGGGTGGTGGCGAACAGCAAGCATTAGGGTGCAGTGTCAGGTATTTTCTTGAGCCCTAAGACAAACTTGGCCGTTGATTCTTCCTTCCGCTGTAGTCTCCTTCTCCGTGCGGGTGTCTTCTCCTCGCAAAGAACAGGAAGCTGTGCGCCCTAGCACAAGCGAGAAGGGGAACTGTCTCAGGGATAGGGAGGTGGCTCCCGGCATCATGGGTAGGACAGACAGTTGGATCTCATGAGGGCCTGGAACCAGGAACTGGGATGTCACCAGCTACCATGAGTCTCTCCCTGGGGCCACATGGCCTTTCATGTTCCTGCCAGATGCCTCCTCCTTGCACCACAGGCCAGCTGTCTCGTCCTCTGTGCACAGTGGAGATGTCCGTCCGGGCTACATCCCTCGGTCTCAGTGTGGTCACCCAGGCTGGCAGGCCTGGTGTCCCACCATGGGATTCCTAATTCCCAGAGCAGAAAAGTCTGATGAACCGGCTGGGGTTAGGTGTCTCCCTCATCCAGAAGGCTCTGTATAGTCCCTTCTGCTTATTTAAGGGGCGACCACCCTAGTGGTAGGGCGAGGGTTTCTGTGGGAAGGAGACACTTCTTAAAGAAAGGAGGCACAAGGCACGTGCCATGAATTTGTTGCCATTTATCTTATGACGCCAATAGTTTCCAGTCACCTTAAAGCTCCTGAAGTCACAGCACATGAACGGTGACCCTGAGTCCCCAAGAACAAAGTGGGATTCTGTATTCTCCGCTTATGAAGGTGTGGAGGTGGACCAGAGCTTCGGGAAGGCTTGCTTTCAGTAAAGTCAATGAGGAAGAGTTCATTAAGTCTGGTTCATGAGCTGGCAGGCTGGTTAAATGGAGGTATTGCCATATGCAGTTAAATGCTTTCAAGGAAAGTTGGAGTTTTCCATTTATTTCTTTAGTAGTTGCTGGCTAAGTGGCATTTCATGGGTGAATTTCTTGATAGAAGTGAAAGGCAAGGTGCCGGTGGTGGTTTCTGGATCTCGTACGCGTGTGCGTTTTCATCCTCTGCTCTGATGGCGCCTGTCTTTCCCTCCAGGTGTGCGGGAATGCCCTCATGAAGCAGTATCAGGCCCAGTTCTGGAAGATGATGCTTCTCATCAAAGAGGACTACTTCCCCAGGTATGAGACTTGCCGGGCAGACAGCTCAGATTTGGCAGGTAAAACCCAGGAGGTTGGATCCTCTTCGGTGCTGTTCAAACCACCAGCATTAAGCGTGGCCTCTTATACGTGCGTCCTTCTCCTCTGACATCTGAGTAAACATTTTTGAACTCCCATAAAGAGTTTCTCAGCCCTGGCTGGTGTAGCTCAGTGGATTGAGCGTAGGCTATGAACCAGGCATCGCAGGTTAGATTCCCAATCAGGGCACATGCCTAGGTTGCAGGCCATGTCCCCCAGCAACCGCACATTGCTGTTTCTCCTCTCTCTCTCTCTCTTTCTCCCTCCCTTCCCTCTCTAAAAAATAAAATCTTAAAAAAAAAAAAGAGTTTCTCTTATATATTTTCGACTAAACGGGAAAAAAATGAATTAGGAAGATCTCAGATTCTAATACCTGACATTTTTTAAAACTCTTTTTTCCAAACACCCCCAGAGAACCTGGGATGCTGATTACGTGCAGTTTTGAATTAAACCAAGGAGTCAAGCCCCCTCAATAAGTCAGTTGAAAAAACAGACTTATCAACCGGTTGCTCGACCCCCGTGTGGCATTCCCCTTTAAGCACCTTTCTCACCGCTCTCCACTTACTGGCATTTCTCGTGGGGGATAGGCCGAGACACTTGATCACAAAGACCTGGGAGAGGGAGAGCGCCCTCTACCCTGTACCCCTTGTGGGAAGAGTGTTGGGGCCATTTGGAAGAGCAACAGCACCCTCAGTCTAGAAGGCGTCCCCGTGGGCCATCTGATCTGTTCCTTCCCTAGTTTCGCTCCAGAAGACAGGTGTCCCTCACCACGTGTCTTCTTCCTGTCCCCATAGGATCGAGGCCATCACAAGCTCAGGACAGATGGGTTCCTTCATACGCCTCAAGCAGTTCTTGGAGGTAAGACACCCTTAGACCAGCACCTCCCACGTTGCTCTTGGCCTCGAGTGTGCTTCTGCCTGGCCAGCCTTGGATGTCCGGGCTCTCTGATCACAGTCTGTTCCTCTTGATTTTTCCGACCGCTCCTTTTTATCCACCATGTCCCCTGAACCTGGAGGGCTGCCCTTTCCCCTTCTCACATGTCACTGTCCATACTGCCCGGGGGAAAGCGCCCCCGGAGAGATGACTAAGCCCTGCCCAGTGAGTCTTGTCTCACCAATACATTTGTGGCGTGTAGGCCAAGGTTCTTCCTCAGTGTCCAGTCCGGAGAGCTGGTGAGTGTGCCAGCTTTCCTCCGGGGGAGCAGGCTGCGCTCTCATCCCAGCTCCTTGTGTTTCCAAGTGCCAGTGGGTATTTTAATCCTCACCTGAGGATATTTTTTTCATTGCCTTTTTTTTTTTTTAAGATTTTTAAAATTCATTTTTAGAGAGAGGGGAAGGGAAGGAGAAAGAAGGGAGAGAGACATCAACGCGAGAGAGAATCATTAGTTGGCTGCTTGTAGCACGCACCCTTACTGGGCACCAAACCCGCAACTCAGGCGTGTTCCCCAGCCGAGAATCAAACCAGCGACCCTTTGCCTCGTGGGATGACACCTGGCCAACTGAGCACACCAGTCAGGGCTTTTCTTTTTGTTTTCCTTTTTTTTTTTTCTAAAGAGAGTGTGAGGAAGGGAAACAGACAAAAATGTCAGTTGTTTGCCTTCTTGTGCGCACACCAACCAGGGACTTAACCTGCAACCTGGGTATGTGCCCTGACCGGGAATCGAACCCATGACCTTTCGGTCTATGGGATGATGCTCCAACTGACTGAGCCACACCAGGCAGGACCTAAAGCCAACATTTTTTAAACATGTTTTTTTTTTTTTAAGATTTTATTATTTTATTTATTTATTTTTTTAGAGAGGGAAGGGAGGGAGAAAGAGAGAGAGAGAGAGAAACAGCAATGTGCAGTTGCTGGGGGACATGGCCTGCAACCTAGGCATGTGCCCTGACTGGGAATCTAACCTGCGATGCCTGGTTCGCAGCCTGCGCTCAATCCACTGAGCTACACCAGCCAGGGCTAAAGCCAACATTTTTAAGCAGTTAAGTTTGACAAACAGCTTAGAACTCCGTGGTAGGTGTGTCAATACGGCCCACTGACTTGCAGTCTCCAGTAGCCCGGTTGGGAAACGAGCTGTATTGAAAGATGAGGCCAGGCTCTGGGAGACGAGAGAGGAGCGGGCATAGTAACAGGGAGCGCTTGTCCACGCAGCTCATGTGGAAGCAGAAGTCTCATACATAGCCGGTTGTCCTCTGCCTTTTTTCTTTTCCCACCACGTTCTGTGGGACTTAGCTTGCTGTCCCTTAAAGTTTCTTTGAATTGTCAAGTTTTGGAAGCAGAGTTATCAGAAAATCATTGTTTTCTTCATCTTTCCCTGACCAGAAATGTCTGCAACGCAAGGAGATTCCTCTCCCCAAGGGCTTCCTGACTGCCTCCTTCTGGCGTACCTGATGTCACCTACTGTCGCCATTTCATTGTGGAGGGGAAATAATAAAGCAACTGAACATAGCTGTATTTGGGAGAGTCGTGTCAGACTTGAACATCTACAATACGTGTTGTTACATATCCTTTCCTTGTGTCTAGGAAAGGAGATTTTCACAGCTCACAGTCAAGGAGGTCTGATGACACTTTAAGGGACCCACAGGGCAAAGTACCTGGATTTGGCCTGTCTCGCTTTTCTTTATTATTATTTTTCTTATTTTTAAATATTTGTTTATTTTTAGAGACAGGAGAAGGAGGGAGAAAGAGAGGGATAGAAACATCAGTGTGTGGTTGCCTCTCATGTGCCCCCCCACTGGGACCTGACCTGCAACCCAGGCATGGGCCCTGACTGGGAATCGAACTGGTGACCCTCTTCTGGTTTGCAGGCCAGCACTCAATCCATTGAGCCATGCCAGCTGGGGCAAGGCCTGTCTCGGTTTGGCAAAAATTATGAGAAGAGATGTTTAGCCTTTTATCCCATTTTTTATTTCCTTTGTCTCCAGTATCTTTCAGAAGTAAGCTAATACCTTAAGTATATCGCTGTGAGCTGAAGGGAGCCCACCCCTTTAAAGGGTCATTAAGTGGTTGCCTGAATCCTTACATGCAAGTCTGGGTTATGGTTGCTTTGCCTTCTGAGCTTGTGAAGTAACTAGAAATTCAGAGGAATTGCCAATGTAGACACGGACTTAGCCCTGGATGGCATCAGGGTGGCTTAGTGTCCGGGGTTAGGGCTTAGCATGCGTTACATCGAACCAAGAAGCACCGTCTGCCCTCTTAACTGGGATTCAGTGCCCAGAACGCTAGGGACACGTGGACCAGGGCAGGGCGGGTGCCTTTTTTGACTTGTTTTTTAGTTTGAATTAAGATGGGCTGAGATGGGGCTGACCACAATATATGTGAGCTGAGCATCCATAAGCAATGAGTTAGGGATTAAATGAAGGTGCTCAGAAGGAGTTGAGAACTGATATATAAAATATGTATATAGTATATATATGTGCTACAATATATATTATATATGTACATCATATATATATATAAGTTTTTCTACTTGTTCTGTCTAATGAACAATGACAGATTTGCCTGACCAACCACTACAAAAATCCAAAGCTCGGTGCTTGAGCAAGGAGCGGAGATCTGTGTCCGAGAGGCCCCTGTCTCTGGGCAGCGGGCGGAGGCAGCAGCCCGGGGCCTTGTCCTCCTGACAGTCGTGTGTGGGGAGGTGGGGGTTTCAAGGGAGAGTGGGGATTCCCTGGTACTGTTGAAGTGGCTTGTTCTATATTATTTACTGTGGTGCCAAAAAATAAGTAATAAAGCTTGAATTTTAAAAATCCATTGCTGGTGTCCAGTTGGCTCAGTGTGGTCAATTTCCTGTGCCTTGAGCTTTGTCAGTCATGGGGGAGCATGACGGTACCCAAGTCTATCCACTTTCTCCCTTTTTTGTCTTCCTGACCTTCACCTTAGGAAAGTTGCTTTTTTTGCCCTGTCACTCCTTTTTGGAATGAGGTGCCAGCCACTGATCCTGTTTTATCTAGCAGAAGTGGGAAAGTATGAAAGTCCTGTGACGTGGACACAATGGAATGGGCGCTGGGAGCCAGGCCCAGTCCACGTTGAGGGTTTGTGGCTTGGGTGTAGGTTGTTCACCCTCTGGGAGCCTCAGGACCCCCACCTGCACAACACTACGGTTGGACTAGTGAGTAGATCAGCAGGTGTCAAGGGTTGCAGACTGCTCCCCAGCAGAGTCCCAGCAGGGCTTCCCAGCCTGTGTATCACACCACTCTCCTTAGCCCAGCCACAGGCCCTGGGGGGCTGGTTGCCGTTGGAACTTCCTCTCCTCACCTGTGCTTTACAAGTGGCGTCACCTTCCAAGTGTCAGGACGGAGCAGGTTGGGAAGTGCTGACTGAGGTGATGTGTGTTGACTTCAAGGCGATGCGTCATCCAGGGAGGCTTTTATGTGTGTTTCCATAAGGCTTCCCTTTCTTTGAGATGCTTCTGCCATCTGCTGGGAAGTTGTCCTATTTGTAGCTGAAGGTCTGGGATACGGGGCCAGCCACAGCTGTGCAGCTCACACCTTGACAAGGCTCTCGTGGAGCTCTGGGCCCCCCCCCCCCCCCCGCCACAGCGCTGTGGCTTTCTGTGCCTCAGATGCCAGGGTTCCATGTGAGGTAAGGCATGGAGAAGTTCCTCTGCCAAAAACGAAATGTGAGAAGTCCCTGGACAAGATGGTCCCTGAGGTCTCTGCTACTTTGAATGGGTCACTCTATAGACTACACTTCCTCCAACGTCTGAATGTTCTGTCTCCAAACGTGTGCTAACCGCAGCCGTGTGTGTGCTGTTCAGTAGTCGGTGTTCCGAGTGGGTTCTGGGTGGTCAGTGGGGAAGAGGGTGCTGGGGAGGCCGGATTTTTGATTCTCATGATGTCACCTGCAGAGAGAGTGATTGCTGGCTGATAAAGGCAACTGCTGATGGGTAGTGGCATCAGATTCCTCCGGGCAGAGGGCAAAAGACTGCAGTCTGTTTTAAATTCAAGCACTCACTTGCCTGCTGGCTTCCTTTCAGGCTTGACCTCATTTCTTAGGCAGAGTGCCTGTAAGTTTGTCATATCATTGTCCTACATCATTTGAAAGCAAATTCGATGACTTGAAAATTCCCATAGAGAAGTCCTACACATCCCTTGAATAGGACAGTGGAGTTCTGGCATTTCCACCCAGGCACTGGGAGCCTCCCCTGCTTCTCCAGCTTTCTGCGATGCGAGCAGTGATGTAATTAGGCCTGGGTGTCTGCCCTCTTGGTGCTGGGACGACTGAAAGAGCCCCAGTGCTTTGCAGAGGTGCCTTATCAGGCCTGGAAATTCACTCCCTTTTGTCCGTTCCCCTAAAGAATTCCTGAAATTGATCTGCTGTGACCTGCAGAGAGCAGATGAGAGCTGTGGTCCTCCCAGCTGTGCGATGACGAATTTCTAGAAATGCCCGTTTTAAAGGGATTTGTCGTCTACAGCTAGGCTTCATTGTTAAAAAAAAAGTTACTTTATACAGATGACATATTCAAGAAACACTTTTAGTGCCTCTGGGTTGATTACACTAGGTGTTACGTGATCCTGGACCAGAAAAGTATCTTTTTGTGTGTTTGTCTTACAAAGGACATTGGGACAGTGACAAAACTTGATCATGGTCTGTATGTCCACGTTAATTTCCTGACTTTGACTCCTGCACTGTGCTTCTAAAAGTGGATGTTTCTGTTCTTCAGAAACACATGCAGTACTTGGGGTGAGTGGGCATGACATCTGCAACTTACTCCCAATGATCCGATGGGGTGAATACATGTTTACACGTGTGTGTGTGTGTGTGTGTGTGTACATAAGTAAGTGTATAATACACAGACTAATAAAGTAATGTGGTCAAATGTCAGTGAACTGGGGAATCTGGGTGTAAGGTATATAAGATTTCGTTCTATTATCCCTGTACTTTTCCGTAAACTATTTCAAAATTAAAAGATAACCCTCTTCCCTCCACCAAAACAACAACAAAACACCTTCAGGTTGAATGAGGTGACTAAATCAAGCTCTAGATCCTACAGTGAAGGTTACATTGAAACTGTCGTCAGTCCCTGGCGGGAGTGGAGAGTTGACTCCAAACAGGTTTTACAAGATGCTTCCTACTTAAAGTGGAACAGGTGCTTGGGGAGTGGAATCTCAGTTGGGTGGAGATATGTGGCTCACGAGCTTGGAGGATTGATGGTTCGAGGTAAAAGTGTGGGAGCTCAGAAGACAGCTCCATTTCACTTAGGGCAGCTTTTCCCAGAGAGTTTTTCTGTAGGATCCTAAAAAAGGAGTTCAGCGGTCAAAGAAGTTTGGGAAGTGTGTGCTGAGTTCAAGGTCAATGAAGTGAAGTAATTGAAGAAACGAGAATGGCAGTGTCGGTAATTGCTGACGGTGGTGATGAACATATGCAGGTTCATTGTAATATTCTGTTTCCTAGGCTTATTTTTGAAATCTTAATAAAAAGTTTCCATTCTAAATCAAAGAAAAAAAGGACTTTTTCTTGCAGGACTTTTTGGTGCCTTAACTTTGCTTCTCTGAATTGTCAGCCTCCAAACTGAATGTGAAACTCCCTGTTCCCAGAGCTTCTCTTGGGTCTAGTAGTTCTGCGAATATACTTTTTGGAATACTTTACTGGGAGGTTGGGCTGGTTCAGAAAGTGTCTTGGAGAGAGTATGTGATCCAGGTACTTAAAAATATTCAAAAGTTTTAAAAGACAGTAAAGAAGTCCCCAGATCCTTCTATCCTCGGTGCCCTCTGAGGGGACCATCTCTGTGCATGTGTGAACAGAGAGAGGAGTCCAGTTCTTGCGCAGACGCAATTCCCATGCTGTCCTGCCACCTGCCATCATTCGGGAGTATCTCACATTCTTTTTCAAGTTACTCAGAATGAATTCTGTCATCAATATTGTCTTGGACTTAGGGATCCCGCATAACATACCATTTTTCGGTTGGTGACTAGTTGCTTCTAATTTTTTTACAATTATTCACATTCTTAAGTGTATATCTTGTCCCACCTTTTCAGGTAAGTTCCTGGATGGGGCATTGTGTCAAGCAGCATGTGAGTTTCATATCGTGGTGCGTGCTGCCAAATTGCTCTTCCAGAAAGTTTCTACTCAACATGGGCAAGATCTGTCTGGCGGAAATGAGGGGTGGGTGTCGTGAGAGAAGGATATTCTAAGTGGAGGCAAAAGCATGAAAAATGAAAAGCCTGTTCAGGAGTGGAAAATGAAAAAATTTAAAAAGCATAAAAAATAAAAATATATAAAAGCATGAAATATAAAAATAAAAGTATGATGCTCTGGCTGATATGGCTCAGAGGATTGAACGCCAGCCCGGGAACCAGAGTTGCTGGTTTGATTCCCAGTCAATCACATGCCTGGGTTTTGGGCCAAGTGCCCAGTAGGGGGCATGTGAGAGGCAACCACACATTGATGTTTCTCTCCCTGTCTTTCTCCCTCCCATCCCCTGTCTCTAAAGATAAATAAATAAAAATTTTTAAGCATGCAAAATGAAAAATAAAAAACCTGTTTAGGAAGTGACTAAGCTCACCTCTGGAGGAAAGCATTAGAAAATGGCTGTGGAAGGAAGTGGGAATGAGTTTGTGGATCCTCCAGAATCTCTAATTAGTTTGGGCAACTCTAGACAATGAAAAGCTACTAGTGTTTTCGAGACCCTGGCTGGGTAGCTCTATTGGTTAGAGCATCGTCCTGATACGCCAAGGTCGTGGATTCAGTTCAATCTCCGGTCAGAGCATGTACGAGAATCAACCAGTGAATGCATAAATAAGTGGAACAACAAATCAGTGTTTCTCTCTCTCTCTCTCTCTCTCCCTTCCTCTAAAATCAATAAACAAAAATGTTTTTAAAAAGTTTATTTTGGCCCTGGCTGGTGTAGCTCAGTGGATTGAGCGCGGGCTGCGAACCAAAACATCGCAGGTTCGATTCCCAGTCAGGGCACATGCCTGGGTTGCAGGCCATGGCCCCCAGCAATTGTACATTGATGTTTCTCTCTCTCTCTTTCTCACTCCCTTCCCTCTGTAAAAATAAATAAATAAAATCTAAAAAAAAAGTTTATTTTAAGAAGGCCTGACATTATTTTGATTTTAGAAATAGAGGAAAGGAGAGAGACAGAGAAACATGGATTTGTTCCACTTGTTGATGCATTGATTGGTTGATTCTTTTTTTTTTAATTTAATTTATTTTTATTTTACTTTTTTTTAGGGAGGGAGAAAAAGAGAAGGAGAGAAACATCAGTGTGTGAGAGATACTTTGATCAGTTGTCTCTCACACACCCCCAACTGGGGATCTGGTCAGCAACCTAGGCATGTGACCTGAGTGGGAATTGAACTGGCAACCTTTCATTTTGTAGGCCAGTGCTCAATCTACGGAGCTACACCAGCCAGGACTAGTTGATTCTTGTATGTGTCCTGAACAGGGATTGAACCCACAACCTTGGCCTATGGGACGACACTCAAATGAACTTAGCTACTCAGCCAGGGCATCACACTCACTGTTGTGTAACCCTCACCACCATCCACTCCAGAACTTTTTCATCTTCCCAGACTGAAACTCTGTCCCCATTAAACACAAACTCCCCACTTCCCCTCCCACAGCCTCCGGCAACCCCTGCTCCACTTTCGTCTCTATGGATTTGACTATTCTAGGGACCTCATGTAAGTGGAATCCACAATAATTGCCTCTGTGCGTCTGGTTTATTTCACATAGCGCGTCTTCAAGGTTTTTCCAGTCACTGTTTGGAAGCTCTGTGCTGTTCCTTGCCAGCCAGAACAGTCATTTGGGAAGAAGTGCAGCCCACTTGCCAGCAGGACTCCCTCATGGGAACAAAAAAACTGTGGAAGTGTTGGTGCCTGCTTGTTTGCTTTGCTGTGTGAGTGTGCAAGAGAGAGGAGAGAGAAACACTTGACTCTCCCAGGGAGAGGGAGCAGGTAACTCTGCATGGCTAGAACATGTGAAAACATTATAACATTAGTGTATTTCCCAATGGATGACCTCTTGAAGAACTTGAAAAGGTAGTGGGACTGCTGAGATGCCTAAACTTAAGGCACACAGCAAAACTTCAGAGAACAGCTGGAACAGAAAAGGAACTTAAAATCAGTCCCACCTCCTGCTTTTCAGGAAGCTGGGAACAATGTGGCTGAGGACGTAGAGTTGATTGGTTACAGGAGCAACTGTCCAGTGTTTTGTAAACATTTTTTTTCTGAATGAGTGTCAGACAACAAAAAATGCCATTATCTGCTTTGTCATCCTCCTCTCCCCACACTTAGCAGAGTGTTAGTCATGTGGTGAAACCTATGGGAGGTGAAGTGGGCAGACAATAGAACACGTGAAGAGAGGATTTTTTTTTTTAAGTCTCATCTCCAGTGCCAAATGCTGAATGGGGTGGGTGGGTGAGTGGGAGGTGGAAAGGGCTGGAATACTATTTTTGAACATGTCTCAGATCAAAGGATCGAGTAAGATTTTAGTTTCTGTATCAACACAGAAGCTCTCTCTAAGGTCTCCAATCTGTTTTGCATCTGTCAAAGGCAGCAAAACCCCCATTTCGCTGAGGCCAGAGTGATTTAAAAGAAAAATTCTCTCTTTTGTAGCTCCTGCCGGCGGCCTTGAGATCCATTCTTTTGCCGGAGCAGGTCTGGGTCATTTTGGAGAGCTATGATTGTGTTAGCCATTTTGCATCCAGAGCTGAATATTTTCTTGCTGTTACCCGCTGCTGAAGAGGCCATGGCCGCCATCAGCTGTTGCCAGAAGTGCACACCCCAGGGAGGAGTTACTCAGCCCTGTTTTATCCACATTGTGGATTGCAGGAAATGCCTCCTAGCTCCTACGTTTTTCCTCCACATTCTGTAAAGCTGCTTCTTGGGTGTGGCCACTCCTTTTCTTCTCTCTGCTCCAATGGACTGTGGGAACAGAATTTTTCCTCACTGTCATGGCTACAGCCAGGGTGGCTTAGAAACCGATTGCAGAGGAGCAGGAAGCTCAGGGCCGGGCCTGGGCCCAAGTTCTGGTGCTGTGCCCAGTGCCTTTATATTTATTTAAAGAGGAGGGCTACTCAGTAACAGGGAGGCTGAGGCCTTCCTGAGCTGCAGAGCTCCCGGTCTGCCTGGCTGCACAGGAATGAGCCCCATGTTACTCCCAGTGGCGGAGGCCCAGTTATGACCCCGGTGGGGACGGGGAAAGGGCGTCCTAACCCAGGGCTCAAACTGCCAAGTCCGTAAGGAACAGAAATTCCAGAAATCTTTTCTTTTCTCCACACTCCAGCATCCACCAGCACAATGTCCCCCTTTCCTATGGGAAGGCAGGATGACATACTGTTTAAGAGAAGGTTCTGACTGCTTGATTCAAGTCAGCTTTTCCTCTTGATAGCTGCCTGATGGAGGGCAAGACTCCTAGCTTCCATGTCAGGGTGCTTATTTGCAAAATGGGGAAATAATACCCACCTCATAAAATCACCTCAAATACTTAAGAAAGAAAAGTAACACATGAAATGCTTAGTATAGTGCTGGGCACATGAGGAAAGCTCAATTAATGGTGGCAGGAAGAACTTGAATGTCTTGTTTAGAAAATACAACTAATGCATCCTATTCCACGGGTGACCTCTGAGAAAGCTTTTGTTGTGAGTTTATGAGAAATTACTAACTCTCCAAATCCCGGAATGACAGACTTCAATTCTAAATTGGTCGACTTTATTTTTTAGGATCGGATTTGGCCTTTTTCTTACCACCTCCTCAAACCTGGAGCCCCCAAATCACCCTCGGTTTCTGACCCCAGATCCCACCAGCATAGGCTGACTTGCGTCCTCGGCCCCAGACGTCTTCTCCGGATAGTAGGCAGGAGGAAGAGAAGCACACGGTGACCTCATCCTTGGGGACCGGGTGTTTTTCCGGCCGGGGAGCGCAGCATCCCCAGCCAGACTGCAGAGATGACCCCTGTCCCGCCTCTCGGTGCAGTCCTGGAAGGGCTCCCAGGGGTGGAAGGGTGGGGTGCAGATTCTCTGCAGGGCGGGGAGGGGCAGGATTGAAGGATCCAAGCTGCGGGGAGGGTGGGGCGACTGGAGCTTCTCGGCCGACCCGGGAGGAGGCAGAGACTCTACTGCACCATCGACCCCCCCATCCCTCGCGCGCCCCCTCCGTTCCCATCCTCCGCCGCGCACCCGCAATCTTCTCTGCCCCTGCACAGCCGCTTCGGCTCCTTCCGGGAACGCTCGCCCCTTTCCGTCAGACGCTCGGGAAGCGAGTCCGTGGAAGCTCCGCCCCCTCTGCTCGGCCGGCGCTCGCCCCCGCCCCTCCTTCCCTGCCCGGGCGCTCCCTCGCGCTCGCGCCCGCCCGCCACCGGAACGCGCGTGGCCGCGTATAAAAGAGGCGGGGCGCGCGCGTCGCCGCCACTACCCGCTGCGGAGCGAAAGGCAAGGAGCAGAGGCCGCGAAGGATCGTTGGTCCCTCAGCAACCCCCAACCCCACGCACCCACGGCTTTCACCCTCAGGAACTGGTGAGACAGGGAGCAGGGGAGCGCGTGCGGAAGCGGGGCCGGAGGGCAGCCGACCCCTGGGCGGGGAGCGGTGTCGCCCCCCGGGAATGGGCGGGGCTAGCGCGCGGACAGGTGAGCCGGGCCGGCCTGGCGGCTTCCTCAGGCGAGCGGGGAGCCGGGCGAGCCAGTAGCGACCGGCTTCTGGCGCGTGGGCTGCGGAGGAGCCGCCCGGCGGAGTCCCGGTGTTTGCAGCTGGAATGTCATTGACTGGGCAGAGGGGGTGGCGGGGCCTCCAGGTCCCTCCCCGCCCCCAGCCCCTGCCTGGCCGCGGCCCCGCCCTGCCCCATCCGGTTGCGGCAGGTGGGGCGGGGGCTCCCTGGTGGGGATAGTCCCCTTTCTCCTTCCTGCAGAGCGCTTCCACCACCGCACCCAGTTTCTTCCCTCGGTGGGGAGCGACTTCTGCAGCTTCTTTTCCCAAATCCCTGCAAGCGGTGCGTGCCTACCCCTTGGAGGAGAAAGAGCCGAGAGCTTAAGGTGAAGGTCTCTTTGATGTTAATTTCATCCGGTTCGGCGATTCTTGGCCTTGCCTGGATGCAGAAAGGCTCGAGGCTGCCCTCTCTTCTTTTTTCCTTATAATAAACATTTCTTTCCTACCCGGCTGTGATTTGCTTGTAAAAAGCGGATAGCTGTGGCTCTTGCTTTGTGTGAGACTCAAATCAAATAACTTAATAGATTAGAGTTACTATTTTTTCCTGAGACCGGGTTTTTCGAGTCGAGGGAGGTATATTACTTGTCAAAAATTGTACAGCCATGCGGGTGTTGAGTGTAGAGTAGCCTTTTGTCTGAAAGCCGTCCCTGAATCTAGGTGTTTCCCAAAGAAAATTGCTTCTAAAAGTCTCTTTGATGTACTGGGGTAAAATGTGTATTTTAAATAAAGGGCTTGGTAAGGTTAAGGGTCGGATATGTTTTCAATTAAAAGCCTGAATAGATCAGAAAGCTGGGTTGAGAGGATGCTTGAACAGCTGCAACACCTTATTACATCTCTTTTATATAATAGATTCTGCAATCTGTAGGCCCTTTGTTCTGTCTTCATCGTGGTATTTTAGAAAAAACTTAACCATCATGGCTGTTCGGAAAGAATAGAAGAGAGACCGTATGAAGTATTTTCATAATGTGTTGAGAAATTGCGTTGTCATAGCAATTGGACCTTACTGAAACAGAATGTATCAAAGATGGAAGGGTGGGGGTGTCTTGCAGCCAGAAAAGAAAAATCTTAAGAATAGCAGTAGGAACACTCAACTATGTGAAGCCGTAGAGCCAAGGTTCTAACTCTGCAAACCAGTCATCTCTTTTCCCTGTTGTGGCTGATGTCTGAGATTTTGAAAGGTCAGATTGAAGTCAAAGTTTAGAAAATGTGCTGCAAGGGGAAAATGTGCTGCAGTGAGGGCCTCTGTGCAGAAAATGAACCATAAGCTCTTTTTAGTAACTGGGCCAATAATTACTCAGAGGGCCCTCAAAGTGTGTTAGCTGTCGTCCAGGGACCAGGACGGAACCATGCGCTGGCACGGAGGATGTGCTCTGGACCGACCGGTGTGAAACCGTTCTCAGCCTCGGCCCTGGGCTTGGAGCGTTCTCCGAGATGCTCGGCCTGCGGCCACGTTCTGTGGTAATCTAATAATTGGAGAAATCTGATCTGTCTCTGGCTCTAACTCGAGCTCATCAGGCAATCTGATGAGCAGGTTGAGGGGGTTCCCTGGGTTAGAATTTTCTCTCCATTTAATTGTTTTCCTTACCTGCCTTCATCCCAAAGGGAGGGGCCCACTGCAGATCCTGAGAAATGGATATCAGCCATAGTCCACGGTGCTGTCATTGCTGAACCTGCTCTGAGGACAGTCACCACGAGGCCCGCCTCCTAGTCAGTCCTCTGGGCTATTCCAGGACGCCACTGGTTACGCAGCTGGCTCTGCTGCAGCTTATCAGCTGTGGTGCATCAGCTGTGGTGAGAGTAGGTACAAGAATTCAGAATTCGGCACCCTGGTAGCAAATGCTGGCTCCAGGAATTCAGGAGGAACGTACTTCGGGCCAGTGGACTGGGACAGCTGCCCTTGTACCTCCCTTCCACCCTTTTTTTTTTAAATTATTATTCCTCCTGCAACTGTTTTAAACAGGAAATAGTATTTCATAGAGGAAGTGGACCTGGACCTGTAAACTAGGCCCAAGTCAGATCTTGAGTTCTTGATTCTGATGACTTCATGAAATTATGCTGTTTTATTACTGAATGGAAGGGGATTTAGGGATCAGCTAGTCCTAGGAATCTCCGTCCATTGGAACTCTAGTGTTAAAAAGTATATTCAGTATTATTACTTTATTTGAAAAGTGGGGAAACGGAGGCCCAAAGGGGCTGTGATGACTCGGCCACAGCAGCACATTTAGACAGATAGGAACTGCTGAGCCCAGAAAACCTCAGTTCGCTTTCCATACCGTAAATCCCTGGTGGGATTTATTAATAGAAGGCTCTGGGGAAATCATCTGAAATTTGATTCTTATCTATATTCAAGTATTTTTAAGGATCTGTTTTCTTCGTTTTGAAACGATTGTGTTGCCTTCGCCCTCAGAAGCCTGTTATCTTGCTTTTCCCCCCCGCCCTTTTAGACTCCACATTCCTCCATCATGTTGTCATCGTTTCGTAAGCGCAGAGTCCAGGTATTTGACCAGCATGCAGGAAATGCGTTGCCTTCTTGCTTTTGCCTGGTTTGCAGTGAAGACACTTTCGTGTCCGAGAGGTTGGATGACCCCAAGGGAGGGGGGAGAACTCGGCCCGCATGCCTTTTCTGTTAAGGTTCCTGTTAGGGTTGTTTTTTTCCCCTGTTTGGTTTTGGTGTTATATGAACAGAAGTCTTAGCAAATTTATTCTAAGATTTTCAAAGCCTCCTGTTTTTTACCTTCCTCTCTTTAAGGCATGAATATATTATTTCTTATCACTCTACTGGCATTTGCATGTAACATTTGCTGGGTTACTTTTTATTGATGGTTACTTGGTTCTTAAGAACCAATGGACTAAACAGATTATCTCAGATATTTGCAAAAAATTCTGGAAACGTAGTCAAAATAGTATTTTAAAATTTGGCAAGTATTGTAAACTTGTTTTTGTTTCCTGTTTCCATTAACTTATTTTTTTTTCTGCCACAATCTTTATAATGAAATGGAGCTTGCATTTTTTACTTAAAAAAAAAGCTTACTATATATCTATTGCATCTATGTACAGTTTTTGAGTATTCGTCAAAAAGAAAAATGCTTAAAATTAATGTCTTGCTATTCCACAAGGAGAAATACAAACTTTGCAAATGTCTAGTGATTATGGGTGATAAGCCCAAGGCAGGCCCTTTTATAAATCAGACTGGTTAATTATTTAAACGAGGTTTATAAAAACGGGCCACGTTATAATGTTCTCTTGTTTTGATCTTATTTTGAATCTTGGTAACAATGTTTTGCACTTAAATACCTCACATCTGAATTTTACAGGCTAACAGGTAAGTAGCAGCAAGGTAGTAATTGGGGGGCATGCAGAAGTAAGTTTTCCCAACGTGGCTCTTCGTTTCTGGGTTTTGATGCAATGCAGTATGAGATTCTTGTTTTCCCTAAGCTGAGTCCCTGCTCACCTCTGCAGAACCCCACTAAGGAGCTGGAATGAATGCATCCGTTTGAAGGCTGACCTGCAGGTCCACAATCCTGATTGAAATGTGGTTTAAACAGAGATATTTTTTTCATGGTTAAATCTCTTAATTCCTGTCATTTTTACCTCTCTGCTTCTCAGCAGATCGCCACTAAAATCTGCAGCCAGTCTGTTTTTGTTTGTTTGTTTGTTTAATTAATTCATTTGATCTGAGAATCAATTGGTGTAAAAGTGTTAGGAGTGCTGACTGGTTTTTTGGTAGTTTGTTCTGGGGGAGCCTTTCCACGTCCCTGGGTGTGAAGCCCTCTTGCTGTGGAAATGTCAGATTTGGTGGTAGACTAGTTGTGTAAGCCACGAAGAAGGGACATTGTTGGTGCTTCACCTTTGGGCTCTGACTGAGCAACAAAACAAAGCTGACGAAGGGTTTCTGTGACCTTTTGCTTTGGGTAATGTTTATGAATTTTCCCGTGGAGCCAAGTGATCTCTTCATCCCGTTAGTTCCTAAAATCCCTTTCCTTGCAAAACTGTACCTCCTGTCCTGCCTGCAATCCGAATTCGTTTTGCAGTATCCCTGGGGCCTCTACATCCGGTGCGTTCAGCCCGTTGAGATGCCTGCAGTCCCTTCGCTTTGTTTTAAAGGTCGACTCCTTCCCTCTTCGCCATGGTTTTACTCACTCCCGGGTCCCGTGGGGGAGCTGGCCGCTGGATTCTCCCACTCACCCAGATCGGGGTGAGGCGTCCGAAACCCCTCACTACAGATGCTGAGTTTGCAGAGGCCAAACGCTTTGGCCTTTGGTTTGAAAATGTTTGTGTCTGCAGTCTTCTCTGTTGCCTAACCCAGGGTGCATCCCACCCACTGCCTCTCCCCACCCTCCAAAAATGAGACAGGTACCTCCCCGGGCACAGCAGGGCAGATTGCTCCTGTAGATTAGGTTAAGGCCTTTAAATATTCCCCAGGTACCAAGAACCGTGTCAGACAGCTGTCTCTTGGTATTTGTTAAGAAAACACAGATATTAATTAATGGCCAGCTTCTTTAGCAGGCCTCCATTTTCATTTGGCAATGAATGTACATTTGTTTTGATATGAAGAGGCATTCTTAGACATGCTATATTTTTGGATTAAACTAGAACTTTCTAGCCCAGATTTCATATCAGTAGGCCCCTGTTTCTCTCCCCCAAGCTCTAGCAGTGCTGTGAAAACACTGGCAGGATCTTTTTATTGATTACAGCAGAGGACAGGGTTGCCATTCCTGCACTATCCCCCGAGATCCATCCACATGACTTGGTGAAGGATGCAGCCAGCATTTTGACTGCTGCATTGCAGCATTTATAATTAGCCTGGATCTCCAGCCTTGCCTAACAGCATCTGCAAAAACATGACCTTTTTCTTGGGTTACCTTAAGTGAGAAGCTGTCTTTAAACATACAGAGAATACATTCAGCACTTCATTTTCCCCTCCGAGTTCTCTGCGTGCAGGGGCCTGGCTGGCAAAATCAGGGCTCATCTGCTGCTTCGAGGTCAGCAGGCAGTTGACCGCGGTCCTGGGAAGTCAGCTCTGAGTGCCAGGCAGTCAGAGGGATAGGTGGGTAGGCTGGTGTGGTTGGCCATTGTTTCTAGTGGCACTTTTTCCTGAAGTTTTCCCTTCTAGCTCTTCAGAGAGTTAATCCTATTAAGGCAGGGAACGGGCTGGAAGGTTCTCTGTGGAATCTGCCTTATCAGTCAGCTGCCTGTTTGGGGGCAGGGGTGGAGTTCGTACAGCCTGCCTCTGTCAAGGAGGAATGTGGTGTGCACTGGCAGAGCCTGAGCTGTTCCACTCACTGTTTCACGTAGTTTTGGGTGAGAGGTTACATAAGCACCTTTGGGTGGCAACAGTTCTTGGTCACATGAAAATGTTCCTGTGTTGGACATAGTCTGTGGAAGTACCCTCATAGCAAAAAGAAACGGGGACCTGGTATAGGTAAGGTAGAGACAGCTCCCGTTCAGGTTAAGGGTGGGGGGCTCTTATTAACCGATGACCGGAGGCTCCTGTGATCGGCACACGCACGTTTGGAGCGCCCGCCGCAGTGGGAGAGCTCTGATGGCTTGCAGATGCCCCGCTGCCTGGAGCGGGCCAGCTGTGGCTTGGCAGAGCTCCCACCTCCTGACGTCAGCTGATCACTGCAGGAAAGAAAAGTCCATTATTGCCTGACCAGAGCACTTGGTATAGAATTGACTTGTTCTACTTCACTGGGGTGACAAAGAGGGCCTTTTAGGTTGGTTAATTTCAGCAGGGCCTCGCTGGTCTGTTTCCCTGGATTGGTAGGCCAAATTGGCAAGCTGGACCCAAGCAGGGGCGCTGCCCAGGTGGAACCTTTGCAGTGGTAGGTTGGGGGTTCTTGTTTCCATTATGAAGGGCTGCTCCCCAATGTGTTTCATGGAAATTTTTGTAGCAGCTCCAGGACTTGAGAAAGGCAGTGGACTCTTTGGTGTGAGGAGGCAGGACAGACACCAGAAACATTAACCTGAGGACTGACTCCTCGCAGGACCACTGTGCAGGGTGGTCACTGTCCCAGACAGAACCTCACCTCCCTCAGAAAGTTTCCTTACAAGGAAGTTCTGTAAGCCAACAAATTAGACACAATTGCCTGCTGTCTCCCATCTTAACTCTCCTGAGGGGTGAGAACAAGGGAAGTTTATAAATCATTTTTAACCTTAATTGTTTACCAACTCAGGAAGATAGGACTATTCAGTCTTTTTTTTTTTTTAATCCTCACCAGAGGACATTCTTACAGATTGTAGGGAGAGGGGAATGCAGGGAGAAAGAAAGGGAGAGAAACTTTGATCGGTTGCCTCCTGCATGCGCCCCTACTGGGGACAGAACCCATAATCCAGGCACATGCCCTGATCGAGAACCAAACTCCTGACCTTCCGGTTTACGGGACAACGCTCCAACTGAGCTACACCAGGTCAGAATGCTCAGTCTCTTAAAGAAACAAAACTGGCCCTGGCTGGCGTAGCTCAGTGGATTGAATGCAGGCAGCAAACCAAGGCATTGCAGGTTCGATTCCCAGTCAGGGCACATGCCTGGGTTGCAGTCCACGGCCCCCAGCAACTGCTTATTGATGTTTCTCCCTCTCTCTCTTTCTCCCCGCTTTCTCTCTCTAAAAAGAAATAAATAAAATCTTTAAAAAAAAAAAGAAACAAAACTGATTTAGGTGTTTTAATGGTTAATTGATTAATATATCTTCCTCCTCTCTTTTTTCCTCCCAAGTGGGGATATAAAAGATAAGAGGTGGTGAAAGGAATTAATAAGTAACCAAACAGCCACCAATAAAGATTATGTCAGCACCAGTCATTTCCAGCATCGCTGGGTCTAGCATGCTAGCCTGGGAACCAGACCATCCTGGGTCACCCTGGGCTCTCCCACCTGCTAAGTAGGTGACCTTGTGCCCTGTATACTTAACCGACAGCATTTCTTGATTTCCAAGTTTAGAATGTAATCAACTCTAATATGCCTCAAGTTCTGTGGTCAGAGAGTAAGACCAGGTGTTTTTTTGTAGTCCCTTGGGAACTTTAAATTCCCTAAAAATCTTCTAAAAATGGCAGGGAGAAAACAGCAGTGACGTGGCAGAAAGTGATGGTGCCCAGAGCAGCACGGAGGGAGTGAGGCCTTCTGATTCAGGGCCTCGGGGGGCGAGGGAGCAGCTTTACACTTGGGGGCGTTGCACAGCAGAAATGGTGGTGGTGGGGAGGGAGCCGAGAGAACCGTCCTGCAAAGGGGCTCTCTGAGCTGGGAGGCGCACCGCCCAGGGCCAGGAACCTGGGGGTGCTGGTGGAGTTTGCCATGGGATAAACTGGAGCGGACAGCACAGGGTAGTGGGAGGGGTCGAGTTTCCGTCCTGGTAGATGGGGCAGGTGATGATGGTGCCCTCGTCGGGCAGGAATCAGTCTTCTCTGACAGAGGCAGATACACTTTGGGCAGCAGTGTGAACCAGAACTGCCTTGTTATTATTCCCTTTTGTTTTTTTTCCTCCAAAGTTTTATATATTTATTTTTAGAAAGAGGGGAAGGGAGGGGGAAAGAAGGAAACTTCGATGTGTAGGAGATATTTCAAACAGTTGCCTCTTGCATGCCCCCAACTGGGGACCTGGCCTGCAACCCAGGCATGTGCCCTGCCTGGGAATTGAACTGGCAACCTTTTGGTCCACAGGCCAGCACTCAATTTACTGAGCCACACCAGCCAGAGCATAATTCCCTACTGTTATGGAAACTTCATTCCGAACAGGCACTTTATCAAGGTTGCCCTTCCTCCCTTTGCGACTGGTTACGAACCCAGCGTTTACTCGGGTAGAATTCCGGTTTGACCATGTGGACAGATGAAACTCGGGTGAACTGTTGAGCTCTCCCCCACTCTTTGAAAATAAATTGGGGGCTGTGTGTGCTCTTGATCTCATCCAACCAAACATTTCTTCCTGGCCTGTGTGTGTGCTGGAAATCAGGATTCAGAGACCAGATCACGCAGTCTGATTGCACTGTGGGCGGTGAGCACGGGCACTTGAGAAGAGCGTGATTGAACCCAAGGTCCGGGGAAGGAAGGAGCAGTGTGTATGGCCCAGGAAGGAGGCAGGTCCTGCAGCTTGATCACCCCAGCTGAGTGTTGAGGAGTAAACAGGAGTTGTCCAGACAGAGAAGGGACCGGGAACGTTCCAGACAAAGGTTGTGCAGGTGGTGTGGTGTCTTTCAAGAGATCGTGTTTGGGAGGAGAAGGACCGTTTCCGCATGCCCAGAGGGTGGGGGCAGGGGTGAGAGACACCCGTCAGGGGTGCTGGGCCAGAGCGAGGGCCTGCTGAGACGGGCAGATTCTCGCCTCTCTCCGAAGAGAGCCGTAACGGGGGGCTTTAAAGCTTGGGTGTGACATGGCAAAGAACATACTCCTTTTTATAGCTAAATAGATAAATAAATCAGATGTGTGGGGGAACAACAGTACAACAGAAATAACTGAGAAATACACAGAGATCATTCGGAAGGAACAGTAAGACGGCTGAATCACCTCGCAGTCTCCTTCCTAGAAATGTAGTCTCATCACGTGTGGATGTGGCCCCGACCTCACCAGCGCTGTGTGCCCGGAGCTGGAAGTGGGTGGGGCGGCGTGGGGGGTGCCTAATCTGTAGCCTGCTTGTCCTTTGCCAGAAGCTGGGCCAGGCCAGTTGGGAAGAGCTTTCCGATGTTTCCCGGGTAACAGGTTTTATACCCTAAATAAATGACAAGATGGGAGCCGGAGAGACCATTAAGCTTTTCTGGTCAGCTGCTTTACCAGATCTCAGAACCCCCCGGCAGAACGTAACTTCAGAATTGGAAGGGCCTGGGGACTGTGCCCTCTCCCCTGCCATCGTTAGTCGTTCTGGGAAGTGGAGGCCCAGAGCGGACGGCGGCCCGGGAGAGGTCCTGGGTTGCAGACCAGCCCAGAATCTCTTCATTATCAATCCGTACCTGTTTTCTTCTGTGACGCTTCCTCGATTAGAGGGTAAAGCCACTTATTCCTGATAAGAGCAGGTAACATCTTCTGGCTTTCTCCCATAAATAGCTCAGATTCTCTTTTCGACATTAAAATTTGACAAAATTGTCCAGAAACCCGAGGGTCTAATATTGTGGCAGACTGAGTGTTAATGGGGAAGTACCACCTACCTGGTTAGCCTGCATTTGCAGTGAACTTGAAATTTATGCCGAACTTAATGTGTCTCCTTGCTTTCCACAATAACAGGAGGCCTAACGCAGGATACAGAGTTAAGCAGAGTTTTGTTTTGTTTAAGTCACACCGTGATTTTCTTTTAACGGTGCACCCCAGATGGAACCAAGCCTGAGCTGCCCAGGCTCACTGGGAGCCCGAGGGGGGGGGGGGGGCTGTGGGACTGACACGTGGGTGTGGCTGAGAAAGCAGCCAGGAAAATTCCGTTGGTTATTGATGTCAAGGGCTCTGTTACTTGTAGTCATTTCCTTTATATCATTGAATAACGGGCTGAGATCTAGAAAGACAGAAAAGCTGACTTAGGTAAGAAGAGATTCTACTTAATCTCCACATGATAAAGTGCACAGCCCAGATGAACGGACTCTTGAATGGATTTCTTAGTAACTCTTAAGAGTACCACAGACAGCAAGCATTTCCTTTGAATTCTCAAAGGTCCTATGGAATTGACAGGGCAGAACATAGTCCTAGTCATAGTTTTCGTCTGGTTTCACCACCACATTGGCTAGGCATCCTCTGTGGGACCCACGTGGGCAGGCATTGGGGGCGTGGATAGAAATCTTTCACGAAGGAACGGGACTGGGTTCCACTGTTAGGTCCTGAGAGGAGGCTCCCTTCTCCATTCACTGGTCTGCCGGGGCTGTCTGATCATTTTTCCCTTTCCTCCGGAGAGGCTCGGTCCATTAAATCTCTGTTGGCATCTTGTGCTCACCTCAGGGTGTTCTTTCTTCCCAGAAAATGGACCCAAGCGGGGTCAAAGTGCTGGAAACAGCGGAGGACATCCAGGAGAGGCGGCAGCAGGTCCTGGACAGATACCACCGCTTCAAGGAGCTCTCGACCCTCAGGCGACAGAAGCTTGAAGATTCCTATCGGTTCCAGTTCTTCCAAAGAGATGCCGAGGAGCTGGAGAAATGGATCCAGGAGAAACTGCAGATCGCGTCTGACGAGAATTATAAAGACCCAACCAACTTGCAGGTGTGTGTGATCTCCCTGAGATTCATGCCAGAATTTAAGAGCTCAGGTGTTTTTGTTTAAAAAGTATACCAAGAAAGTCATTTAATTATGCCCTTGGGAGATTGGGCAGCAAGAAGAATGTAGATCAGACATAGGAAAGGACTAACTCGCTAGCAAAAGCAAAGCCTTTAAAAGTCATTGACTTGCACATAAGACAAGTTAATTTTATGGTGCAAACTGTACCAATAAAGCTGTTTGGAAAAAAGAGCCCTTTCTCTCACTGATTTGCTGGGCTCACGGTCGTTCTTAGTACACGTGTCAATGTCATCCAAGAAGAGGAAGTGGTGAGGGCTGGTGTAGGTGCCGGGCAGGCCCTTGGCAGCTCAGCACCTGATTGAAAAAGAGGTATTGAGAGATGGAGTGTATGGAATTAAATTCATCGGAGAGCGTGGCTTCTAAGACAAGCTGAAAATACTGGATCGTGGGTGAATGTGGCTGGCTCGTCCGAGAGTGGCACTGTGTGCTAAGCAGACCATCAGTATGTTCTGTGTCTCTGGGAGGGACCGGATGTCCACACAAAGGTTAATTTCCTGGTGGACAGTCACATTGGGATAGTCTGTAGCATCTTGTTATCTGCAAAGTCGGTGGTCCTTGGTGGCCAAGCTCTCAGAGGGCCGGTGTAGCTGCAGTCAGAGCGTTTGAATAATTGAGCGGGCAGGGGATGGGTGCTGTTGGGTGAGGTGTTCGTGATTAGAGGAGGGGCACGGTTGCAGGGTGGGGACAACAGAATGATGCCGAGTGGCTGAATCCATGGCTTGCTGCTGGTGTGCCAACAGGGCAAGCTTCAGAAGCACCAAGCCTTCGAAGCCGAGGTGCAGGCGAACTCGGGAGCCATCGTGAAGCTGGACGAGACCGGGAACCTGATGATCTCGGAAGGGCATTTCGCGTCCGAAACCATACGGGTAAGAGCAGCTGCTGGTAGGGCGGAGGCCTTCCTCTGCCTGGTTGGTAGCAGAGTGCAGATGAACGCTTACGTGTAAATTTGAGTTCCTAAAAAGACTTTTCTAGGTTTTCCAAGAATTTTCTGAAGTTCCCTAAGGGAGTTACCCACATCCTGCCTTTGTACTACGATGATTCATTATGAATATAAACTAGTGAGGAAGTGAATATTCTTTTTGTAAAACAAACTGGAGTGTGATGATACTTCAGAGACGTTTGTGTAAATCGAACTATTAACATTTACAGTTGGTAATTAGACGGGAGAGCGTGTTCAGGAAATGGGTGAATTTAGGGGTCAGGACGCAAAGATAAACAGGATTAAGCGCAGACGCTGTAACGGAAGTTCTCCGTTGGCAACTTGCTCTCTGGGTCTCGGGGATCACTGAGCTCTGGTCAGCGCCAGGTAAAGGCGCAGGTGTCAGAAACGACTCGTGGCGCCTGTTGGTCAGTGAACAAGCGGCGTGGCCGACTTGGAAGCAGGAGTCTTCAGACTGGTCTGCCAGTCTGGGGGCCAGCCCGCTGGAGCTGGGCCGTAACTAACCCTTCTCTGCTGTGACCTTTACCGGTCCGGCCGGTCCTGAATACTCAGGTAAAAGCTGCAGTCTTAGGCCCCGGCCAGAACGCTTTCATCCCGCACTCTTCCCTGACCCCCCCGTGGAGGCTTCCTTCCCCCCACGTTCTGGTCTGGGGGCTTTCAGCAGTAAACACTCGCTGTCTCTCTTGTTCTGATACACTCCACAGTCTCATAGCGAAGACGTGATATTAGCCCTAAGCTTATTATTAACAATTAACTATTACTAGTAATGACTGTAGATAGGAAATAAAAGCAAATTTTAAATGCCATGTGACCAATTATTTAATTATAATTTATTGGGCTAATGTAGTGTGTGTCTCTATAATTGAATACAAGTATTTATCTGCCGTGTCCTACTATTTTGTATATTCCTTATAATAAATGAATCAGCATGCCTGTTTTCTTGGTAGAAGTCGTTTGCCCAGAATGAAGGCGGCTGCTGTTCTGTTGCATTAAAACCCGACACGGGAGAATGTGAGAAGTTGATCGAGTGTTGGCCTTATTAGTTAATCTGGGGTGGGGGGACCCGACCCAACCTCACGACTCACCCTCCCTTCGTTCGGGTCTGTTAGTAAGTAACCTCTTCCCTGTTCAGGGATCTTCTTCTTCTTCTTCTTCTTCTTTTTTAATGAGTGTATGTATTTTTTTTTAATGATTTTATTTATTTATTTTTAGAGAGGGAAGGGAGGGAGAAAGAGAGAGAAACATCAATGTGCGGTTGCTGGGGGCCACGGCCTGCAACCTAGGCATGTGCCCTGACTGGGAATCGAACCTGCGATGCCTGGTTCGCAGCCCGCGCTCAGGGGATCTTCTTAAAGCAGCATTTAACAGTGCTGTTAGCTACTGTTTGTCGTAGCTATTACTAGCTGTTATGTGCCAGCACCCTCCTAGGGCTTCTCTAACCTTCACTACCAGCTAGCAAGGCAGCCATTACCCCCGTAGTCTAGAGGGGCAGAAACTGTGACTCAGACCAGTTTGAGTCCCCCAAATTCACACAGCTCATAGGTGACCCAACTGGCATTTCAGTCCGTTCTCTCTCCCTCGTCACCAGTATCTGCTTTATTTTTCCAACCTGCATTTCACTCGTGTAGACCTCCCCTCGAGTTTCCCCTTGATCTGCTTCCCCAGTCCCCTCGGTCTCCTGGCCCTGCCACTGCCGGGCAGCCCCGTTCACTCGGGAAGAACGGCTTCCGTCTGCCGCTGCTCCCTGACGCCCCGTTGAGAAATCTGCCTGAGTCAGAGCCAGGATTTCTTCCCTGCGCCGTCAGCTTTCCGAGCGTTTCTCCGTGCCCCTGCGCGTCTGCCCACGCACGCTGTCGAGCAGCAGAGGCTTGTGAGGCTGCACTCACACCCTGCAGTGGTCACGAGGCCCAGCACCCCAGGAATGGGCGAGTTGTTCCGGCCCTGGGACAGGCCGGCCCCAGCTCCCCACAAAGGTGGGGGGAAACGGAGTTTGTGGGAAACTGATGGTTGCCCTGAGGATGCAGTTTTCGCAGCGTTCTCACGTGGACTAATTTGCTCAGAGGGCTCCCGTGTTACCTCTGGAGTCTTTCTTTCAAGCCCACAGTTCCCATGCTGACCCTGGCCTGGTCATTTGCCTGGTCCCAGGACTCAGCAACTTAGCTCGGCAGGCTCTGAGCTGCGGAGGAGGCGGGTGGGGCGCTGAGGCTGTGCGTGTCCTGGGTAACCTGTCTGTCACTGGTTTAGACCTTCACACCGTACCGGACAGCGTGGCGCCCCATAGTCACCGCCACCCACATCGGGTCCCACATCCGAGTAGGTGGAGTATTGCGTTGCTGTGGGTTGCCTTTCCCCTTGCCCTGGAATGCCTTCCACTTCCTCCCCAGCGGTGGGTTCGGCTTTAACCATCCGCGGTGGAAGCGATTGCAGTGCTGGAAGTGAATTGTGTGAACAGTATTTCCCCCCCACTGCTTTCTCCTTATAAACGAAACATACCTTGTTTCTGAGAGAATCCACCCATGTTGACTGTGCCATGCACAGCTTTCAAGATCTTAGCTTGCTGGGCATGGCACCTCGACGATGGGTGGATGCCGACCTCCTCCCCTTCGTGTTCAGACGTTTTGTGGTGCTCACTTGTGTCTGTCAGTGTCTCGCAGAAGCTCCCAGTATCTTGGGGGGCCTCACCCACGCACGAAATTGGATTAGAACATGAGAACGCATCACCTGAGCTTGGACTGATGATCAGTTCCGCCCAGTTCTTGACAAGTCCTTACCAGGACAAGTCTCACAGGACTGTGCTGTGAGAACCCCAAGATGCTGGGAAGGGGCTGTGTTTGCGCCTGTGGCTGCCACTTGGGTGACATTTGAAATGAACCGACCCTGCACTGTACCACAAACTGTGTCTCTTCACTGAAGCTCCAAAGCTTTTTCTGCTAAGAACCGTTTTGATAGCTGATGACATTTCAGGGCCCCATCTTTTCTGCTTCTATACTAAGGTGGTCCTATTCACTTGGGCCGCATAACTGTAAGTTTACGTTTGTGATGTCTGTTGGACCGCTCGTTTTGTCCCCCCTTTACCTTCACACAGTCAGAACGCACTCTTCAGTGACTCCTGCCGCGGTTCCACGTTATTCCTCATTTTCTTCCTCCGGTGGTTTTCTGACCTAGGAATCCACTTCAGTAATCTAATGATTGAGAATAACTAGTAACATTAAACACTTACAAATAATATAAACAATAGTTTTTTTAAAGATTTTATTTATTTTTAGAGGGCAGGGAAGGAGAAAAAGAGGGAGAGAAATACCAATGTGTGGTTGCTTCTCACGTGCCCCCCACCCCGGGGACCTGGCCCACAACTCAGGCATGTGCCCTGACTGGGAATCGAACCAGTGACCCTTTGGCTCATAGCCCATACTCAGTCCCCTGAGCTACACCAGCCAGAGCTAAACTCAATAATTCATCATAAAAGTTAATAATTCCCTTGAGGTAAACTAAAATATACCTATGAAAGGTCAGTATTTTAAGACCCACCAAAACACTTTCAAGTATACGCTTTTCTCTGTTCTCAGCTGAACTTACAATTTCCTTTCCACTCCATGGGTTCTTTTCTCTAAAAGGCTTGTTCGGAGCTCCGTGAGGTGTCTGACTTATTGGAGCTCCCTGGATGAGCCAGGTCCCGTGGAAATGGTCATGATGCCGAGGGTTGACCTTCCCCTGCAGGCTCGCTTGCTGGAGCTGCACCGCCAGTGGGACTTGCTGCTGGAGAAGATGCGGGAGAAGGGCGTCAAGCTGCTGCAGGCCCAGAAGCTGGTGCAGTACCTGCGAGAGTGTGAGGACGTGATGGACTGGATCAACGACAAGGTCCGTTTTGAGAGGGCGGGTTTGCGGAAGGAAAGGGAGGAGGCTCCCTGGAGCCGCATCGGAGGGCCAGAGTTAGTGGGAGCGGGGGCGGTGGGGCGGCTCTCCCTGTGCTCTCGTTTCTAACTGAGACCTGGAGTCTCTGAGCCCGAAATGCTGTCAGCGTAACGTCTTAACTAGGAGAGGACCCCAGATCACCAAGCACAGAGAAAACTGTGTCACTACAGCTAACAGGGCCCAGCATGCCTCGTTCGTAAGTTCTGGGGCCATTGTTACCGAGAATTGGTTGGTGACTCTGGCTCTCTCATGGTCCCTGAATAGGAAGCAATTGTGACTTCCGAGGAGCTGGGCCAGGACCTGGAGCACGTGGAGGTTTTGCAGAAGAAATTTGAAGAGTTTCAAACAGATATGGCTGCCCATGAAGAAAGAGTCAATGAAGTGAACCAGTTTGCTGCCAAACTCATTCAGGTAAATAGCAAAGTACTTCTCACTACATCCTTATTTTAACTATCTAGTGTTTTCAGAAGGTTTTGATGATCGGGTCCCTAGTTTCTGAGGGAGGAAGCCCTAGTAAAAGCACATCTAGGTTTCGTTTGGGTCGGATTGAGGCAGCAATGCTGAGTACTTCTAATTTAGAAAGTGCTCTTTAATGTGTGGCTGAGGGCTGGACAGGCAGAGCTCATTTGATCCACGTCCTCCTCCCGAGTTCAGACAGGGCTCAGAAAGCTCTTACGGGGCTGCTGAGGCTGGGTGTTGGGGCTCCTCAGACAGGTGTGGGGGGAGTGCTTCTCGGATTGGCAGGCATCCACCGAGGTCTGATTGCTGCTCCCTGGGCTCCCGTGGGGGCCTGGGAACCTTTAACGAATGGGCTGTCCTCTGGGAGCTGCAATACCCTTGGCAGGCAGTGCCACGCCCTTCCCCATTGCCTGGGCCCGCGGTCCTCTAAGCTGCTTCCTTATCCTCACCTTCCACTGTGGGGTTAGAGTGCCCCAGAGGTGGGAGCTGGGCAACTTCCGTCCATGGGAAATTGGATTTTGGGGTGCAGATTGTAGATGGACGGAGCCGTGTCCGGCCTGGTCCTTGTGTCCTTTCTAGGCAGTGGTCAAGGGAGAGAAGGGCCAGCGTCCCTCAGAATGCTCGTCCTTCCAGGGACAGATGTGCTGTCCCGAACCCCAGTTCAGCCTACGCTGGTGCTCAGAGGCGCTGTCAGGCCAAGCCCATGGTCTCAGACAGACCTGCAATGCTTCATTTTCATACCTGACATGTCATATTTATTAAAAACAAAACAGCAGACACATTTGGTTGGTGGGGAAGGGTACTTTTAGGGAAGTGTCTCCAGTGTGAAGTCAGGAACAAAGCATGAGAACTGTTTTATTGGCCGGAACGCTGCATGGCTTCGCTAATGTTTGAAACGCCGCGCTAGGCTCAGGTGGGCAGAGAGGGTGCGTTGGCGAGGCCCCCGGAGTTGGGGCGGTGTCCGTCCACGTGCAGGCTCCGGTGCTGAGGCACCTCCGACCGCTTCCTACCTGCTGCACTCTCCTCCGAGGGGGAGGCTGGTTCTCCCCTCTGTGTGCGAGGAAATGGCAGCTCTTTTTGAACAAGCTTCACTTCATCCCACGCAGAAAGCCAGTGTCGCTCGGAACGCGGAAGGCTGGCCGAAGCAGACTGCTTGGGGAGCCGACCGTAGGGGGCTGGTTGGGGCGCAGAGGCGGCGGGCCCAAGCTCCCCTCATTCTCTTCCCCCTGCAGGAGCAGCACCCAGAGGAGGAGCTGATCAAGACCAAGCAGGACGAAGTGAACGCAGCCTGGCAGCGGCTGAAGGGGCTGGCTCTGCAGCGGCAGGGGAAGCTCTTCGGGGCAGCTGAGGTTCAGCGTTTCAACAGGTGCCACACCGAAGGGTGCTCTGGGACCGGGCCTCCTCGGGAGGGTGCTCTGGGACCGGGTCCCCTCAGGGAGGCTCGTGTATATGGCACATGCACACGGGAGGTCGGAGCCAACTGGGTCTTCTTGGCCCATAGTGTTCCCAGTTCTGGACAGTCCTACCTGTGGATTACCTGGCGCCCTTACTCTGTAGGGACGTGGATGAGACTATCAGCTGGATTAAGGAAAAGGAGCAGTTAATGGCCTCTGACGATTTCGGCCGAGACCTGGCCAGTGTTCAGGCTCTGCTTCGCAAGCACGAGGGTTTAGAGAGAGATCTGGCCGCCTTAGAGGACAAGGTGGGTTTTGAAAGCAGCCGATTCTATAACTGTGTCACCAAGGGTCGTGAGAGCAGTCCTGACAGAGCGTGTTTCTAGGTCAAAGCCCTGTGTGCCGAGGCCGACCGCCTGCAGCAGGCCCACCCACTGAGCGCCACTCAGATTCAAGTGAAACGAGAGGAGCTGATCGCGAACTGGGAGCAGATCCGCACTCTGGCGGCCGAGAGACACGCTCGGCTCAACGACTCCTACAGGTGGGAGTGACCTCCCCGTGCTCAGCAGCCCGCATTGTGGGCCTTCGTGCAGAGAGGGGAGGGCAGGGTTCAGGGTCGAGTCTGTAGGCTGACAGTTTCTGGAGGCCCTGCAAGTTTCCTCTGCTAAGAAAACGCAGGTCACTTTTTCCTCCTCCCTCTATGGTGCTTGTTTGGAGACTGGCAGTTTTATCAAGTGTGTGAGTGTGTACATGTAACATTTCTAACTTTGTAAATATCTTTCATCCTCTGTCACTGTTACGACCAGTGATCTGTAGCAGTGTGAATGCCGTGTGAAACACCCTGTTAAAATTGAGTAAATCAAGGGTAGGAAAGGGAAGGAATGCTTCTGACTTACCAGCCAGGGCTTGAACTTGGGAATAACAAGGAAATTGAAAATAAGGGACAAGATTGAGGATTATGGTGGAGAACAGAGTCTCCGTGTGAGGGACTGACTTTAGCCTTCTCTTGTCTTTCCTTTGTTTTTTAACTGAATTTTCATTGTTGTTGTTGTTGTTTTACATTACCTTTTAGTCCCCTTATGCCCCTTTCCCCTGATTGCTTTCCTTTGGGTTGGAAGAATCCACATTTCCTAGGACTAGGGTCTGTATGGTGTGTTAGGCTTTTGAGAATGTAGAGTTCACAGCTTCGTTTTCCGTCCTGGAGCTCCACTGGAAACATCTCAGGACGTAGCTGTGGTTTTCCCCAGGCTCCAGCGCTTTCTTGCCGACTTCCGTGACCTCACCAGCTGGGTGACAGAGATGAAAGCCCTCATCAACGCAGATGAACTTGCCAACGACGTGGCTGGGGCCGAAGCCCTTCTGGATAGGCATCAGGAGCACAAGGTAAGGTCTCAGGACCTCAGAAGTAAAGACGTGGGCTACAACGCATCGTTGCGGCACTCACCGTGGGAGTGGTTGACACTTGGTTCACGGACAGCTCCCCTGCCAGGTACCCAGGTCATAGTAAACAAATCCGTTTGGCACAAGGAGGACAGACCAGTGGGACAGAGGACGGGGAACTCAGACCCCATGAGTGCGGGCACCAGACAGGGGCGGCGTGAGAAGCCAGTAGGCAAGGGACCCTCAGTGAGCAGTGCACTCGTGTTTGACGGCCTAGGCCGGTATTGGGGAGCCCGGCCTTAGCGCTTACCTCTTCCTCGCTCTAGATGTGATCCTCTGGTTTGTGATGATTGTTTGAAATTCCACAACTTACTTTTCTTTTGCAAGATCTGGGAGTAAATTGGGCCTTTTCCCCCCTGCAGGGTGAAATTGATGCCCATGAAGACAGCTTTAAATCAGCAGATGAATCTGGACAGGCCCTGCTGACTGCTGGTCATTACGCCTCTGATGAAGTCAGGGAGAAGGTAAGAGAGGGGCAGGTTCTTTTATTAAACGTCTCTGAAAGCGGTTACCCATCCGTGAAATACCCAGACGTGGCATTCGCCATGAGGCGTGAGAAAACTCAGACAGGGATTCACCTGGGAATCCAGGAGCAGCTTCTCCATGGAAAAAGATGTGTGTACGGCCGGGTGGGTGAGCAGAGGAAGTTTAGTTTATGGGGACGTAGGAGACTGCGCAGGAAGTCGCGTCCTGCATTCATAGTTAGAGCCAGGGAGAAACAAACTTCTATCGCATTTGTGGGTCTATTTGATTTCGAAGTGTCTTGAAGCATAAAGCTGCCGGAAGAACATTAGGTAATGTTACTTTAAAAAACGTTACACGTAGACTAAGAGGAGATGCTTCAGAGACACACTTTGTTGTGTCATTAACTTTGGGGCCTGAAAACTCCGCCTGGGGCGTGGTTGAATTACCTAACATCTTCCACGGAGCCCCCACTCAGCGGATTTTCTCAGCTGAGAGTCCCTACCCTGTTTGTACTGCCTCACTTTTATTTTTACTTCTTTCTAGTTTTTGAATGTTTTTAAGAGTTTGAGTCACTGATAACATGTGCCAGGGAGCGAGATCTCACATGCTCCCCCTGCCTCACTTCTTGGTAGATGCCCTTATTCTTCTGCCTGGGAGTTTCCTTCGAGTTTTTACTGGAAATCAATGGTGGTGGTCATGTGGCAATAAATTAACTGTAGATTAATTAGAACAGGGCCACCCCTCTCATATTCAGCATAAGCATACAAGCTGCTCGGGATTCACGTGAATTCCTGTGACTTGGCTGGTACCCACGAGAGGGTGCAGTGCAGGCCTGGAGGTGAGCGTGAGGATTAGGAATTCCCGGGCAGCCTTTTGTGTGTGTGGCAGCATCGGGACTGACTGGCCCTCCCTCGCGCGTCGCGCGCTCTCCCTCGCAGCTGGCCGTCCTCTCGGAGGAGCGCGCCGCCCTGCTGGAGCTGTGGGAGCTGCGCAGGCAGCAGTACGAGCAGTGCATGGACCTGCAGCTCTTCTACCGCGACACGGAGCAGGTGGACAACTGGATGAGCAAGCAGGAGGTGACTTGTGAGCGGAGGCGCCTGGCCAGCCTCTGCATCTCTTTCATCTGCTGCTTCTTATTGTTTGTTAATAGCTCACTGTCGTCACAGGTAGCTGAGGCCAGGGCTGGTGCTGAATGCTTTCTGTGGATGATTGCATTTCTTGCCCGTCCCCTCCCTGCTCTCATGGTTAGCTTATTTCCTGTGGGAAGTCATTACTGTAGCAGTTCTGAACACGATAGGGGGTGCAGGGGGGCGGGGCGAGCAGCTTCCGTTGCCTCAGGACCTCAGAACCTCAGGAAAGGCCCCAGTTTTCAAATGAGTGTGATGGTGTGAAACTTTTTATTAAGTGGGAGATTTTCCTCCTTTAGATCTTAGGATTACGTGAAATCTAAACCTAGTAGACATATCAAAAGCTATTTGGAAAAAGTGTCCATAGAATGTGGGACAAGGATTTCGTGCTGTCATTGGGTCAGTCTAGAGGGCTGGGCCTTCCAGAAGAGCTCAGAGTCTGATAGACGGAGGCTTGCTTTCCTTTTGTATGTTGGCGAAACTGTCCTTTGCTTTCCTGCCTTAAGAGATAAAAGGCATAGGGTGGTCTTCTGAACACTGTTTGCTATTGCCAGGCGTTCCTGCTGAACGAGGACTTGGGGGACTCCTTGGACAGCGTGGAAGCGCTTCTCAAGAAGCATGAGGACTTTGAGAAGTCCCTGAGTGCCCAGGAGGAAAAGATTACGGTGAGACCCCTGTCGTCATCAGGCCGCCCAGGGGTCCTCTCTCTCCAAATGGTCCCTGAACAAAACTTGAGGAGCGGTCAGAGTGGAAGGCAGTCCTGTGGGCGCTGGCCGTCTCAGGGTGGGGGCGGCACGCCGTCAGGGAGGAGGCAACACGCCTTTGTAGAACGAAAGTGTTTTCCTGACGTGAGCCCCCAAGTTGAGATTTACCTTTTGTTGAAAATAGGTAAGAATTAATATAGGGGGAGAAAGCGTCTTTCCCATTAGCAGCACATTTCAGAAGTGGGACTGGAAGGCTTTGAGCTGGTGTCTGGCACTGGTCAGGCCGCGTGGCCGACATCTCCGGCCTCGTGTGGAGCCAGGGAGTGTTGATGTGTCTAATGCCGTCGGGCAACAACTCAGGTTTCAGGGTTGTCTGGGAAAACCTCAACCTGCAGGAAGGCTTGCGGGTTCTGTGACCTGTTCAGCAGTTACTTGACTCTGGAGGCTGAGTTCCGGAGTAGTCCTCTGGTCTCTGAAGAGCTCTTTTCCTTCTTCCTCCCTAGGCACTAGATGAATTTGCAACCAAGCTCATTCAAAACAACCACTATGCCATGGACGATGTGGCTACTCGCCGAGATGCAGTGAGTTCTGGGCCCTTGATGCGCCTTTCTGTCCCCGGCACTGATGTCCCCTCTAGGACAGGTGCTGCGGGGTAGCCTCTCGAGCTGGAAATGACAGCGGAGAATCACGTGGTCCTTGTTTTCCAGCTCTTGAGCCGCCGCAATGCCCTGCACGAGCGAGCCATGTATCGCCGGGCCCAGTTGGCCGATTCCTTCCACTTGCAACAGTTCTTCCGTGACTCTGATGAGCTCAAGAGCTGGGTCAACGAGAAGATGAAGACGGCCACAGATGAAGCTTATAAAGTAATGTACTGTTAGCATGGCTGTGTGGTGCTTGGTTAGTATGCTGAACACAGTTGCACAGATAAATACAGCTATAAAAAATAGGGAATTCTGAAACCTGTGCTATTTAATGTAAGCTGACTGTTTTATATACTCCCTTGTAAAGATCAGTGTGAGGTTAATGCACAGTGACCTGCTCAGGTTCAGGGTAGAGCCCCCTTCTTTCATCTGTTGGCAGGACCCATCCAACCTACAGGGAAAAGTCCAGAAGCATCAGGCTTTTGAGGCTGAGCTCTCAGCAAACCAGAGCCGCATTGACGCCCTAGAAAAAGCAGGGCAGAAGCTCATTGATGTCAACCACTATGCCAAGGAGGAAGTGGCGGCTCGAATGAATGAGGTCATCAGTTTGTGGAAGAAATTGCTGGAGGCCACTGAGCTGAAAGGTGAGAGAGAATGGTTCACAGGATTGCCATAGGAATGGACAGGAATGTTCGGGGAGGTGACTGTTCCCTCCTAGTCAAGTGTCTTAGGGACGTACCCCACCCTGGAGGAGGAGTGGAGGGCCCTGGGCACTGGGGCTCACAGCCGTGCAGGGGTGACTGCCTCGGGCCCCGATGCTCTGCAGATGTGGTGCACGTGGTCGAGCATGCTGGTTGATGGGGAGCCTGAGTGAGAAGGGGGTGATTCGGCCAACTGGCCCTCCCCAGATTGGGCCTCGTCGTGAAAAGTCAGAGTTCAGCTGGGACCCAAGGGCGTTTGTTAATTCCCAATCTTAATAATGTTCAACAGCCCTTATCTCACGGGGGTTTGGATGCTTTCTGAGCAATTCCAAGTCGGCACCTAGAAGGGGGAGCAGAGGCTGCAGTTTGCTCCCTTCGCTCTTGTGGTGATGTGAGCGGGACTCCAGTGCTGACATGTGGCCCTGCCCTGGGGGCCTCCATCTGTGACCAGTTTGGGGGCGGGCAGCCGGAGGCTGAGTGTCCATCCATCGGTATCCAGAAGATACGAAATAGTGGTGATAATAATAAGACAATAGAACAAATAAATAATGCAGGAATAAGCTGTTCCACGTACAGCCGTGAGCCTCCTTTGCCCATTTGCGTGTTGACGGAAGCAATGCTAATGTGGAAAATCCACGGGCCCCTCCACCTAGGAATAAAGCTGCGCGAGGCGAACCAGCAGCAGCAGTTCAACCGCAACGTGGAGGACATCGAGCTGTGGCTGTACGAGGTGGAGGGCCACTTGGCTTCCGATGACTACGGCAAAGACCTTACGAACGTCCAGAACCTGCAGAAGAAGCACGCCCTGCTGGAGGCCGACGTGGCCGCGCACCAGGTGGGGCGCGGACGGGCGCTGCCGGGCTGGTTTGGGGAGGAGTGCAGTGTGTGGTTTCTGACCTAGACCCACAGGCTGTGTGCGCTCCTGGTGCAGTTCAGCTGTCCCCTCAGCTTTCTGGAGCCCGGCATGAGGATAGAAGATGGCAGAGGGGGGAAGGAACCGTGTTCATTTTTGTTCATGTGGCTCAAACGCACCTGAATTGCCAGAGTCGGCCTAGTGGTAAAGTTGCTGGACTCAGGTCCCAGCTTTCAAGACTGTTCGCCCTTTTTGCCATTCCCAGGATCGGATTGATGGCATCACCATTCAAGCTCGCCAGTTCCAGGACGCCGGCCACTTTGACGCGGAAAACATCAAGAAGAAGCAGGAAGCCCTGGTGGCTCGCTATGAGGCGCTCAAGGAGCCCATGATCGCCCGGAAGCAGAAGCTGGCCGACTCCCTGCGTTTGCAGCAGCTCTTCCGTGATGTCGAGGATGAGGAGACGTGGATTCGCGAGAAGGAGCCCATCGCTGCGTCCACCAACAGAGGTCAGTCTCCCTCCATCGGATCAGAGTTAAGCGGGGAGAGGGCTCCATTCACCCTTGTGGTCTCAGGGGGCACATCTCAGAGTGAGCAGGGTCAGATTTAAAGTCACCTGGAATTGTGGTGGAAGCCGTGGGCGACAGTCAGCGCTGCCTTTCCTTTTGATGGCTTGGATGATTGAGGGTGGTTTCCTCTGCCTCCAGGCAAAGATTTGATTGGAGTCCAGAATCTGCTAAAGAAACACCAAGCCCTCCAGGCAGAAATTGCCGGACACGAACCCCGCATCAAAGCAGTTACACAGAAGGGGAATGCCATGGTGGAGGAAGGTGAGCCTCGGCCGTCCAGGAGGGCGGCTCTGCTTCTGTTCTGTTTTCTGTCTTTGGCGGTGATGACGTGAGTCAGACTGGACTTCGGGGTTGAGGACCATCACCACTGTCCTCCAGCTCTGTGACTTGTGATAGACCTACCTCTCCGAGCCTGGATTCTGGATTTCTTATCCATGAGACGGGGACAACTGACAGTGTGGGGCCCAGTGACCGAGAACTGTGGGAGTGCTATTACTTCATTTCTTTACAATGACCTTGCTGATGCCACCTCGGGGTATCTGATTCTTAGAGTCTAGATGGAGTTTAGATGGTTTGTGGGGCAAAAATGAGCGAACTGGTTGGAGGCTTGGAACCCAAGCTGCTCATCAAACTTGGAAATAAGTGGCCCGGCTCACCAGTGACGAAAGTGAAAATATGAAAAGCCTTTTTGTCCTGCAGCATATCAACGTGCTTTTCCCTGTCCTCCCTCCCGCCCCTGCCTGCCCCCCAGGCCACTTTGCTGCGGAGGACGTGAAGGCCAAGCTCAGTGAGCTGAACCAGAAGTGGGAGTCACTCAAATCCAAAGCCTCCCAGCGGCGGCAGGACCTGGAGGACTCACTGCAGGCGCAGCAATACTTTGCCGATGCCAATGAGGCTGAGTCCTGGATGCGGGAGAAGGAGCCCATCGTGGGCAGCACCGACTACGGGAAGGACGAGGACTCGGCTGAGGTGCCTGGGCTGGGGGAGTGTCGCGCTGGCTCGGGCTGGGAGGCCAGTGGGAAAAATCACCGAGTGTGGAAAGGGCAGCGTTGTGGTCGATTGTGTTTTAGGGTGCTTCCCAGTCTGCTTTGCTTCGTATGGTGGAAATTGGGTCATACGTAAAGGAGAGAGCGTGCTACCTGTCACCTCCCTCACCATTCGCATTGTGCTGTTCTTGTCGCGTCTCTTTCCACCACGTGCACACGTAGGCTGACACTGTGTTCTGATGGCGCTGTTTTTTTGTCTGATACGCTTACGTTTTAGTCACAAATGTCTAGGTGTAGGGTCTATACCTACTACCTATTTTTTTGCCAGTCATCACAAAAACCAGAACGAGTCGAATGTTGACATGATCTGTGTTTGATTCTCCCCGAAGATGGGAGAGCTGGAAAGCCGTGGCGATGGTAGTGAAGAGAGTAATGCCCGGGTGGTGGCGGGGTGGGAGGGGCAGACCCTCCAGGGGGGCGTGCCCATAACCAGCCCTCACTTACCCAAGTTGATTTCCTAAGATGTGGTGGTGGTGGGTTCACTGATCACGTGACAGTCCTTTTTCTCCTTATGCATTTCAAGTATCATCTAGTTAAGTATGTAAAGGCAGAGTGAAAAATACTATGTCACAGTTACTGTTTTCTCCAAATTAAATCTTTACCAAAAAAGGAGGGGAAGTGTAGAGCAGGAGGCGATCACACCATCCGTTGTGTGGCCAAACAAGATTGCAGGGGAGGGGGGCAATGCCGCTGGGGCGGAGGCGCGGCCCCTGCCCCTCACACGGGTCACGGTGTGGTTGGGGTCCCAGGCTCTCCTAAAGAAGCACGAAGCTTTGATGTCGGACCTCAGCGCCTACGGCAGCAGCATCCAGGCCCTGCGAGAGCAGGCGCAGTCGTGCCGGGTGAGTGTGGCTCTGCCTTGGGGGGGGGGGTTCGGGGGCGGGGTTCAGGGGCGGGGGGTGTGGCAGGACCCAGAGCCCGCCAGCAGGTGTAACGGTCATGGGCAGTGTTCTTGGGACGTCGCTGTTACATCTTATGACACAAAGGTTTAGAGACAGTTTGAAGCGACATTTTAAAAGATGCCGGAGAGCTAATGCTCCTGAATTGGTTTTATCAGCAGCTTTAGAAAGAGGGTTCATAAGTGTGCATTTGGTGAACTTGGTACAGCTGTGGAGTTTGGGCTTTGTCATGTGCTTACGTGACATGCCGTGAACGTGCTTAGCGTGACCGTGGTTGCCTTTGATTTGGGCCGTCAGCAACAAGTGGCACCCACGGACGACGAGACCGGGAAGGAGCTGGTCTTGGCCCTCTACGACTACCAGGAGAAGAGCCCTCGGGAGGTCACCATGAAGAAGGGGGACATCCTCACCTTGCTCAACAGCACCAACAAGGCAAGGCCCAGCCGGTGGTCGGCATTTCTTCCGTCCGCACCCCGGCTCCGCGCAGGCCGGGGTGGGGGGTCCCCGTGTTTGTGAAACGAGGCTGGCTTAGAATCTGAAGAGATGCTCGGGTTGGCAGTCTCCCGCTTGGCACAGGTTTGTCCTGCTGTGCGGTGTGTGCCCAGGAAGGTCCATCAGCCCATCGTCTTGCACACCTCCCGTGGTGGTGTGGCTCGCATGCTCACTGACAGTGTTTCCATCACAGTTGCACGTTCCAGGGGGAATTCTCTCTCACGAGCCAGGGTCTGCTTGTGCATAATCACAGGTCTGTACCTGGTACCTGTCGTTCCTAATCTTCTCTCTCGGCCACAGCGGGTGGCTGAAGAGAGCCGCAACGTCGTTCTGTCCTCCCAGGGTTCACGCTGCCTGGTGCCTTGGCCTGCCCGCTCTGACATCTTGTTAGACAGTGACTCTGAAGTGGGGTGCATGGCACTCCACCTGCTACCTGACCTACCCCGAGGGGTACACCTGCCACCTTGGTTAGGCGCGCAAATGCACTTGGCTGTTGCTAAGAGCTCCCTTGTTCCTACACTGCCAGTTTACCTTAGTCATGAGGGTTGGAGAAAACCTGGGATTCTTTTTTTTTTTTTTAAGATTTTATTCACTTTTAGAGAGGGGAAGGGAGGGAGAGAGGGAGAGAAATGTCAATGTGTGGTTGCCTCTCGAGTGCCCCATGCTGGGGACCTGGCCTCTGCAACCCAGGCATGTGCCCTAACTAGGAATCAAACCGGTGACACTTTGGATTGCAGGCCACTGCTCAGTCCACTGAGCCACACCAGCCAGGAAGACCTGGGATTCTGTTGATGCCAATTGAAACCTGAACCAGCCCTCTGGTCTTCCCCTGTTTTCCTCAGCAGCAGCATTTTCCAGTAGAACTTTCTACAGCAGAGGGAATTTTCTGTGTGCAGGCCCTCTAGCAGCCACCAGCCACATGTGATTACTAAGCACTTAAGTGTGACAAGTGCAGCTGGGTTTTTTTTACTTCATCATAATTTGTTGAAATTTACCTAGCCCCGTGTGGCTAGTGGCCGCAGTAGGGGACAGCACAGGTCCAGAGTCCAAGCAGAGAGAAGAATGTCCTTCCTGTGGGTGTGTGGGTGTCGGTCATTGCAGCTTCGCCCGTGGCCTTCTCCATGTTAGGTCACGAAGGGACCGAAATTTTAGTCCTTGTGCCAAGTGACTGGGACACCGTCACGAGATCTGAGCGTGGATCGAGCTCTGCTGCGAGCGTGCGTGTGAGCGCATGCACACGCGTGGTCCTTCCCCGCCTCAGCGGCACTCGCTCCTGTCCCCGCAGGACTGGTGGAAGGTGGAGGTGAACGACCGCCAGGGCTTTGTGCCGGCCGCCTACGTGAAGAAGCTGGACCCCGCCCAGTCGGCCTCCCGCGAGAATCTCCTGGAGGAGCAGGGCAGCATAGCGCTGCGGCAGGAGCAGATTGACAACCAGTAAGGGCCACGCCGTGGGTCACAAAGGTCCTGGCGGCACTCAGGGCTGAATGGGTGCCCCCTGGGGCTGCGGTGTGGACAGTGTCCTGCGGATTCCGGGGCACGTGTCTGTGCCCGTCACACACAGGGACCTGCTCCTCCCCTCCCCGAGTCCCTCTCGACCCACAGGACTGTTTGAACCGCGGATTCCTGACTGGTGCCTCCATTTTCCTTTATTGTGACTCCTCCCCACGTGGTTTCTTTTCCTAAACAGCATTTTTCTGAGTGTTACCTTCTGGTTCAGGAGCTGATCTCTGAAACTGCTTTTCAGATGTTCTGCAGCTCGGCCCCCATTCAGAGGCTGTGAGAGAGCTGTTCTCTCTGCCATGGCTTGTGTTCTGAGAGTGGAGCTGGTTTACACCGGCTCTGTCCCCTTCCTCTGAGCCAGGCTCCCAGGGGGACCTGCGTCCCTCCTTCAGGGCAAGCCTGACCCCACTGATGAAATCAGCAGCTTCCGAGGCTTGGGAGAGGCCCAGGAAACACACTCGCACTAGAGTTCAGAATGATAGAACTTTTCCGACCCTGATGGCCCCTGATGATCAGTTACTTGTAAACTAACAGATTCTTGTTACCTTTAAGACAAGAGAGAGTTTCGGCCTGGACCAAAATGACTGCAGCTGCGTGCGTGGCTCTCAGTAGCATTTGTTCTCAGGGCTGTCATTTTATTCCCTGGCCCTGCCCTGTGAAGTCACCAGGGTGTTGGCACAGGGACGTGACTGCCCTAAGCGTGGCAGACTCCCCAGGACAGTGGAGGTGCACTGACCCTTCTGACTGCATTTTCCTGCTGCTTCTTGACTTGATTTTACTCACAGCCTGGCCTGCTTCTAAGAGCTTGTGAATGACTCCCTGATTCTCCGCACTCAGTGCATCTGCCATCATGGCGCTGGTCGGAGCTGCCGCCTCTCACCCCCGTGGGTGAGCCCCACTAATCTGTGCATGCTTTTGCTGTGCCCCCCTGTGCAGGACACGCATAACTAAGGAGGCCGGCAGTGTATCCCTGCGTATGAAACAGGTGGAAGAACTGTGAGTAGGCGAAGCCTCGCTGAGCGCCTGTGTCCACGGCTATGCCTACCCACCCCCTGCCGCTTCTCATGAGGGCACTTGTCCATCCAGAAAGACCAGGTGGCGGGCGGGACCGTCTCTGTGCCCTAGCTTCCGCTCGCACAGGTCAAGGTGTCGATGAAGCTGTCATTTGACAGCCGCTTAGCTCCTTGGTGGCTTCCGTGTGCCGCTCTGTGTTCAGAGTGTTGTTGGTGTCCCTTCCTGTCGCCTTCCGTGGCGGACCAGCAGCACACCTGAAGGCCGGCTCTATAGTGTCCCTGGGTAGGAGGAGCATTAAGTGCCTCTCGTTCAGGTGCGCTCTGGTTCTCGGTAACTCTCTGCTTTTTTAAGTGCACTTTGGGAAGCTTAGATTTGATGGTGAGTCTCTTTTTTGTCATTTCATGTCTTCAAAGATCTAGGAGTTCAGCCTTTTGTATATTGGTTCTTAAGAGCTGGAACATTCCCAAGAGCTGGGTCATCTTAAGAAATCTTCCAGCTAATGAAATGATACTGGTACTCTACCTGATTTTCCTTCTGGAGTTGCCCAGACTTTTCTGAGAACTGAACATTGTATATCATTGTAGACATTTTTTACTGCTCCAGAGGCACTAACGTTCTGTATGAGACTGTTTAAAGCCCCGCCGCCTGGGGGCTGCTCAGAGAGCTCATTGTAAGACAGGAGAAAAACCGTACATATCCTCCCAGAAAACTCACCCCATCCTCAGCCATAGCTGCATGAGCCCTCTGTCACTGTGCGGAACGCTGGGTTTCCCTCATTTGTGGTTGTGATGTTGTAAGTGCACCGTTGGCCCGGGGGTGAGTGTGCCTGGCTGTTCTGGCCACCCAGTGGTGGCCACAACACCTGTACCTATCCCAGAGGCTGTGGTGGGGTCCTTAGCCTCTTCATCGTCACCTGCATTCTGATACTCCGTCACCAGGGCATCCTCATTCCAAACTCATAGCCTTGGATCTACGTCTGGAGATGCCTGGTGGTTTCTCCGATGTTAGGAACGTGGCCTCTGGAGGAAGCCAACCGCCTTCCTTGTCCCCTCTTGTGTGACATCAGGTACCACTCTCTGCTGGAGCTGGGCGAGAAGCGGAAAGGCATGCTGGAGAAGAGCTGTAAGAAGTTCATGTTGTTCCGCGAGGCAAATGAGCTGCAGCAGTGGATCAACGAGAAGGAGGCGGCCCTGACCAGCGAGGAGGTCGGCGCGGACCTGGAGCAGGTGGAGGTGCTGCAGAAGAAGTTCGACGACTTCCAGAAGGTACGGTGGAGCTTGCCGCTGGGCCGGGAACTGTTTAAAGACTTGGTGCTCTGGATTTTTGACTGTAGATTACTAGAATGAAGATGACATGGTATGTTCTACTATCTGTGAGGCAGTTTTTAAATGCCTTTAACTCGAACTTTGAAGTACGCAGGTTAGGAGTATTTGGTACAACACACAGTTGTACAGCCATGCTAGTTCCAAACGCTTGTATCACTTCGAAAGGAGACCACGCACCGTGCAAGCAGTTACTCCCCGTCACTGCCCTGTTCCTGGCGCCCCTAGGATGTGCTCCTTGTCTCGGGTTTCATGTTCTGGACACTCCTGTAAATGGAGTCTCACGTTGCATGACTTTCTGCGGCTGGTTGCTCTCCGGAGCGTGCACTCCTTGCAGCACGGGTCAGAGCCCCTGCTTCTCCTGGTGGGCGTGCTTCATTGTAGCTGCACGCCACGTTTCATCCGTGCATCCCCCGCTTAGCAGTGTTCTTGTAACCCGCCAAAAAACGTGGGGGGCTTTTTCTCCCATGGAGACTGGCATTAAAAGTTCATCACATTTTCATTCATTCGTTTATTTATTTATTTACTTATTTATAGATCTTATTTACTTATATTTAGGGAGAAAGAAAGAAAGGGGGAGAAACATTGATGTGAGAAATATCAATCAGTTGGTTGCTTCTCGTACGCCCCCACCGGACACTGGGCCCGCAACCCAGGCATGTGCCCATGGGAGTGAACCAGCAACCCTTTGGTTCACAGGCCAGTGCTCAGTCCACTGAGCCACACCAGCCAGGGCACGTTTTCAAAACATTGTGTCCTCTCCCCCAAAGAAAGTCTTTAAAAACCTCCATCCAGGCAGAGGAGCGGGCCGTTAACCACGGTTGGTTAGTAAATCTGAGGCTGTTTCCGGTATTTTCTCACCTCCATGCCAGTGACGGGCTCCCTGGCCGGCGTCCCTGTTGAGGGCATTTGGGTCGCAGGGTGCCCGTGGCCGGACATTCGTAGATGCGAACCGCAGCCGGGGGCCTCTGCTGCCCACCTTTGAATTGCTCTCACGGCTCGGGGCTGTCACGGCTTTTGTGTTACAGGATCTGAAGGCCAATGAGTCGAGGCTGAAGGACATTAACAAGGTGGCCGAAGACCTGGAGTCCGAAGGCCTGATGGCCGAGGAGGTGCAGGCCGTGCAGCAGCAGGTGGGTGAGCAGGGCCCGCCCTGAGCGAGGCTCCATTGCCACAAGGAAGCGACTCGTTCCTCCTCCCCGAGTTTCCATAGCTGCAGGCCGTGTCCCCCGCTGAGCTGTGGCCCGGGCGCAGGTCGGGTCCCCTGCATGACCTGATCCATCTAGTTCAATGTCCACGGCCTGTAGCCCTTCCCTTCACTCTGCGCGGAAAACAGCCCGTCTTCCCCTTTCAGCCACTCAGTGTTGGGAGAGGCAGTGTCTGTGTCGCCCAGAACGAATAATGAACTCCTGTGACCCTTAAGCAAAGGGCTTACATGTAAACACTGGGCCGGCCTAGGAGGCCGTACCTTCTTCTGTCTCCATAACTCTCTGTGGGTTTGACAGCAGTGAGGGTTCCTGAGAGGGCGTTTCCTCTAAAACAACGCTGCCTTCCCTTTTCCCTTGCAGGAGGTGTGTGGCGCGATGCCCAGGGTGAGTCCCGGTTCCTTCATGCAGAACTTGGCCACGGGAAGGAGTAGCCCTCGGGAAAGAACATAAAGTCAAAACCCTCTCAAGGAGTTCTGTTTCTGAACCTCAGAGATGTCTCTTGTGTGTAAAAGTCTGGTAAAGAAAGAGCACAGGCTGGCTTTCATCTGCCATTCTCCGAAAGACAAAGTGATCATCTCCTTAGTTTTCTCAGACCATTTTCAAAGTAATTTTAGGTTTATTATCCCTTTTCCAAAAAACTTTATGAACTAAAAGTTAATTGTTTCCGAATTAGATCTCATTTCTTCACTTGCATAAAAAGTTAGAAGTTCCCTTTTACATTTGTTTACCTCACACTCCTCGAGTTGCCTTGCAGTTCACCACCAGCCGTTGGTGGGCTCTGAATCCCGGAGAAAACGCCGCTGGGGTCACAGGAAAGGGAGGGCAGGCTTTGTGTCCCTTGTGTGGCCACCTAAGCTCTTGCTTCTTCTTTGGATAGGACGACACAGATTCGAAGACAGCCTCCCCGTGGAAGGTAGGAACTCCTGTGGAATAATGGTTTCCAAAGTATGTGTGCGTGAACAACGTTATTATGTCCTGTTTTAGAAGGTGTGCTCGTTTCTGAGTATTCAGGCTTGTTTTAAGCCTTTGGTCATTCCTGGATCCTTTGGGCTGGTTTCTTTCTGATCCTGGCATCACACCCTTTGAATCTGTTATCTCTTGAAACGTGATGCTTAATAGACAGATGGAAACTGTTCCCATGCAGATGCTCGGGACGAGTTCAGTTGGATTGCATTTATTGCACACGTCACTGCCAGCATAGACTTGGCAGAGGTGGTGGTGCATGGTCAGGCGTGGTCCCAACAGTAGGATCGCCATCTAGAAGGACTTGGCGTGAAGGGAAGAGGACAGGAGAGGAGGCTTTTGTGCCTCGTCTGCTGACCACGTCTCGCGTGCCCCAAGCAAGGCTTCCTGGAAGGAAACCCTGGGGGAAGCTGTGATGGGTGGAATGAGGGGCATTTGCCAATGACAGTGGACGTGAGCCCAGACAGATCCAGGGTGGTGCCTGACCAGCAGTACAGGGGAGAAGCTTTGTGGTAGGAAGGGTTCGGCTGTGACTGTAGAACTAGTTAACTAAGAACTGGACACTTAGCATCTTTCCTCCTGACCCAGCTCTTCAGGAACACGGCACTGAGTCCCAGGCAGGCAGGTTCGATAGAGCAGGTCTCAGCATCACAAAAAATGCGTCTTGCTGAGATGTGACAGAGGCGCAGAAGCCTGCAATCCGAAAGCCTCCCCCCACGAGCCCTCCCGGTGGGTGCCCTGACCGCCAGGCACCCCATTGGAGGGCCTCGGCGAGGGGTTGTGCCTCCGGCCTTCCACCCCTCCGACTCTGCCTATTACGCTTGCTCAGTAGGTGCCCAGCAGAGGGGAGGTTGCATTTTTCTTTTAATTCCATTTTCTTCCTTTTTTCAGTCTTAATTCTTACGTAGCAGAATATGCCGCATCTGTCCAACCTCCTGGCAGAGTTTTTCTGGTGACAAATACTCTTTCAGAATCATATTCCAGGTGGCTTCCCAAACAGCAGTGCCTCCTGTTTCTGGAAAGGGCTGGAGACAGTGGGCGTCTGCCTTCTGCGTTCTGTGTGCCCACGCCAGTTGAAAATGTCACCTGGGCTTGGCACAGGAGCATTTGATAGCCTGACATCCCTCCCTCCAAGCTTGTACTCACCCCCCCCCAGCCTTACGTCCTCTGAGACGATGGGCATTACGATGTGCCCAGGGGGTTTCTTCGAGATGAAACTAGGGGGCTCTGAGATCCTGAGAGACAGTGACTTCACTGGCAGGAAGAAGGCTAGTTCGTTGGTTTACTTTCCTTTCCATCTGGTAAGGCTGTCGCCATTCGGTCAAGGGGCCATTGTTAAAAAGGACAGCCACCCAGTAAGCACAGGTAGAGATTAAGTTGCTGGTCTTCTCACCTGTGGGATGGTTTCAGCTGCTAGCAATTGCTAACTTGAACTCAGTTTCTGAACTGCTCTGTACTAGGGTACAAAAAAGGCACTTAGTAGCCTTTAAGCTGGCTTTCTTCTAATTCGTTAATTGTGATTTTCACCATTTTTTTTTCACTGTTCATCAAAGAATATTAATCATTGGTTGGGTCTAATTGTGCACTGGGGTTTTTTGTGACTTCTCAGGGGTGATACTTTTATTAATACATTTGCTTGGAATTGTAACAGTATCCCTTTAAGATAATTTTGGTTAACAATTGGGAACTAATGAATGGCACTTAAAGTCTTCTTCCCTTAATTGACAGACACTTGATTAGCTTTGCTTTTCTGCTTTCCTCCTCTACCTTAGTCTGCTCGCCTGATGGTTCACACCGTGGCCACCTTCAATTCCATCAAGGTAAGACGCACAGCCAGCGGTCCCACCTCCCCGGCCTCTGTCACCAGCTCGCTCTCCTGTCCGCACGGAGCTCTTGTCCTCAGTAGCGTGTGAGCTGTAGCACGTGTTGCCCTTCTGGTTCTCAGGGTGTTCTGGACAAATACTCCCTCTCTTTGTGCATCAAGACTGACATCTCTGGCCGCAAACTCGCCAGGTCTTGCCAGAGTTAGCCTGCCCCTCCCCGTAAGTCCCGGCAGGGCTGGCAGCTGTGAGGAAGGCAGTGGCTGCCCCTCTTGCGTCCTCCCAGGAGAAGCTGGGTCTTCCTTTCTGGAGCTGCGGCAGCTGCTCTCGGGCATACAAGGTCCATGCTGCGTCTCGGGCCTGGTGGCAGGGCAGCAGGCTCCGGGGTCTGCCCGCTAGGCAGTCGTTGATGAGGCACTTGCTTTGTGGTGGGTACCAGGCTAGGAGCCGAGAGTGAGGGTGAGTCAGCGGCATCTCCTGCTGCGTCCAAGGTGACTTCCAGGTCAGTCGTGGAGTGCACACGCCGTCGGACGCGGCTCTAGCTCTGGCGAGGCCTGACCACCTGCACGTGTGCTGTGTTGTGTGAGTGTGTTCACCTCAGAAGGCTGGAGAGAGAATGGAACCTGCGTCCCGGCCTCTCCTTTCAAGTGAAACCACCAGGCCGTTGGCCCTTTCCCCGGAGCCCGGGGGGGCCTGACAGAGCAGGGGCTGCCGCAGGGCTGATGCCATGCTGTCCTCCTGCAGGAGCTGAACGAGCGGTGGCGGTCCCTACAGCAGCTGGCCGAGGAGCGGAGCCAGCTCTTGGGCAGTGCCCACGAGGTGCAGCGGTTCCACAGGTGAGGGCAGTGCAGGCTGGAAGAGGGGGTGCTGAGAATGGCCCAAACCTGCTAACACGTCAGAGTAACAGCTGGTGCTTGTTGATGTGTGTGCTGTGGTGCCTGGGACCATGTGTGACACGGGTGGATGCTAAGTGCGTGAATGTGTATCTGTGGCTTGGAGCTGTTGGTGGTGACCCCTGACAAATGCACAAATGGCAGCAAAAAATATCCCCGTTTGTCCTGTTAGGAAGGCAGCTGTTCTCAGCATTTATTAACTTGAGTGTTTCTCACCTGCAGAGATGCTGACGAAACCAAAGAGTGGATCGAAGAGAAGAATCAGGCTCTAAACACCGACAACTACGGCCACGACCTGGCCAGCGTCCAGGCGCTGCAGCGCAAGCACGAAGGCTTTGAGAGGGACCTGGCGGCGCTGGGAGACAAGGTGGGAGCGCACACAGCCCTCCTCCTCCACGTGTGCCCAGGGCAGAGCTCCCTCATTTCTTGCTTCCTCGCCACTTTCTTCCTCTAGGTGAATTCCCTCGGGGACACGGCCGAACGCCTGATCCAGTCCCACCCGGAGTCGGCAGAGGACCTCCAGGAAAAATGCACTGAGTTAAACCAGGCATGGAGCAGCCTGGGGAAGCGCGCGGACCAGCGCAAGGCCAAGCTGGGCGACTCCCACGACCTGCAGCGCTTCCTCAGCGACTTCCGGTAACACCCCCCCACCCCCCCCACACACACACACTCTGGGGTCTGGGGCCTGCTGGTGGTCGTTTCCATTCAGAGTGCGGAGTGCCACAAAGACCAGAAGCCTCCTGCTCAGCCATGTGCGTGCCCACCACACGTGTGCACACACGGCCCCTCCCCGCTGCGTGGGATTTCTTCCTTAGACGTAGTTTTCACTCATTGTGGGCATACTTCAGTCTTTTCCATGTACATTTCTCATTTAAAATTTTAAGTCCACAGAGAAATGGAAAGGTTAAGCAGGGATCACCTCGGATACTCCTCACTGTTCCCATGTAGTCCCCAGTTAACTGGAGTCTGTGCTGCTGTTTCTCGGAACCACGTGGAAGCAGCTACTGACACACCCGGCAACCTGCAGCTCCTGAGAACAAAGACTTTCTACACAGCTGCATTTCCATCACCTCCCCTCAGAAATCAAACACTAGTACAGCAGGACTTAATTTGGGGTTCATAGTTAGGTTTTTTCCACTTGTCTCAAATGGCTATATAAGGCAGGCTTGGTTTTCGGCACACGATCCAGCTGAGTGCCGCTGTTTGCATTTGGCAGTCTGGCCTCCTTGATCTAGAACAGGATCCCTCCGCCCTCAGTGCGTGACGCTAACACTGGTTCAGAGCCCAGGCCTGTCGTCTGGGAGAAGGTCCGGTGACCCGGGGCCACAGTCATCTTCCAGCTGCAGAGCGTCCCCCAGATGGGCACCTGTGGCTTGTTGAGTGGTGCCGTCCGGCATGGGCGTCTCTCCCTCCGTGTTGGTGCCCGCTGTGTGCTGACACGCTCCTGTCGTGTGTGCGTGTGTGCACGTGTCCGTCGGGGGCGCGTCCCCGCTGGGATGGGGCAGGCAGGTGTGTGCCTCTCCTTCACGGGCCTCCATTGGGAGGTCACGAAACAGTTGTCTGAAAGTGCCATTTAGTGTATTCTCAGTGTCGCACAACCACCCTTCCAGTTCTGAAAACTCATCGCCACCCTAGAACAACACCCTATCCCCCATTCTCCGCTCTCCTCTGAACCTGCTTCGGGGCTCTCCGGAGTTGCCTGTTTTCTGGGCGTGTTACGTACAAGGAAGTGTGCGGCGTGTGGCCTCGCACGTTGATTTTTGCGCCCCTGCATGTGCTCATCTGTAAGGAGCTGGACCATGTGCGTCGGCCTCAGGCTTCTAAGGCCGAAGCCTGGAGGGGTGTTTCTGTTTGAAGGTGCAGCTGTGGCTCCTGTACCCACAACTGCTTTCTCTCTAGAATCTGTTATCCTGTAGGTTGGAGACATCTTAGTTCTACACCTGTTCGTTTTTCCTCCGAGGATTCTTGATTTTTTAAGTGTATCAATCTGAATGAGAGGCTTGAAAATAACTTTGCCTAGAGATCTGGCCACCGCCTCTAGATTGACTAGATTTCACCCCAAGTAGCCTTCTGGGACGAGAATTCTGTCGTTCTCCCCTTCCCTGGGCAGAAAGCCTGCTTGCCATGCAGCATAATGACTATGCCTCTGTGGGTTTGGTTTCCAGGGACCTCATGTCCTGGATCAATGGAATCCGCGGACTGGTGTCCTCGGACGAGCTGGCCAAGGACGTCACAGGAGCTGAGGCTTTGCTGGAACGACACCAGGTGTGCAGGCTGCCTGAGGAGCAGCAGAAACTCAGCCGCTCCGCTGGGCCGGGGAGACTTCATCACCGCGCCCTTCCCCCGTCACCCTTGGTCGTGAGTTGGTGGTTGACACTGGAGTGGGCATCTTCTGCTGGTTACCTAATCTCTTTTCTCCTCTTGGCAGGAACACCGGACGGAAATTGATGCCAGAGCTGGCACTTTCCAGGCATTCGAGCAGTTTGGGCAGCAGCTGTTGGCCCACGGGCACTACGCCAGCCCAGAGATCAAGGAGAAACTTGATATCCTCGATCAGGAGCGTGCCGACCTGGAGAAGGCCTGGGTGCAGCGCAGGATGATGCTGGACCAGTGCCTCGAGCTGCAGGTGCGTGTGCGGGATGGTGGCTTCCACTGGCCATGGGGTTTCTGACCAGGTGTGGTGTTGCCAAAGGCCCTGTCTTCTCACCTGTCTCGCCTTCCTCAGCTGTTTCATCGGGACTGTGAGCAAGCAGAGAACTGGATGGCGGCCCGGGAGGCCTTCCTAAACACGGAAGACAAAGGGGACTCGCTGGACAGTGTGGAGGCCCTGATCAAAAAGCACGAGGACTTTGATAAAGCCATTAATGTCCAGGTGAGGCCCATGCACCTGGGAATCCGAACTGTATTTTCCTGATTGCCATCTTCTCGGGTGGCTTTTGCTCCTTCCTTCTGTTAAAAAGTGGAATAAAACACAGTTACTGACTTGACTAAGTCAGCTGAGAGCTCTGCTGGCTTCCTTAAAGTGCAGTGCAAGACACCAACCCCAGAAAGGACTCAGCGTGGCCCCTGTCACAGCTCCTGGGAGTCCCCGTGTGGCCCAGGAAAAACAGTCACAGGAGGGATTTGTTCACTGTACAATCAGTCCTGAGGGTTCGAAGATGGGGGCACCACAGGGGAGACATTAGTTGTGAATGGGAAGGGGACAGAGTTGCGGGTCAAGAAGGGTCAGGAAGGGGGAACGCACTACCAGAAATCAGAGAGGTGAGGTGCGATACCATGCTTCAGTGTAGAAAACCTGACCCCTGCTCCCATTGGCCCGGTTTTGTACGCGGCATGTGCTGGTGTCCCAGCCCCTGCGCCCCCAGTGTGACCCGGAGTCTCCTTGAGTTAAACTCTACTCTAGTAATGATTGAAATCAAGCTTCCTTTTGGCTTTTTGCACTCCCGCGTCTAAAGTGTCGGTGTATTCCGATCCCGCCACCGGCTAGTTCTCTGTCACCCAAAATAACCGCTCTCTGAGTGAGACCTGCAGTCTGCAGCAGGCGGTGCCGCCTCGCCCACCTGCCCTCACGCCTTCCTTGCCCGCAGGAGGAGAAGATTGCTGCTCTGCAGTCCTTCGCTGACCAGCTCATCGCTGCCGGCCACTATGCCAAAGGCGACATTTCTAGCCGGCGCAACGAGGTTCTGGACAGGTGGGTGTTCTGCGGTGTTGGTGGACGCTACCCCCCCACCTGTGGGAGGGCCCTGGCCAGTCCCGCTGGAGAGGCGTTCGTTCACTTCGGTCTCCGTTTCCCTTGCTCAGGTGGCGACGTCTTAAAGCCCAGATGATCGAGAAGAGGTCCAAGCTGGGAGAATCGCAGACCCTCCAGCAGTTCAGCCGGGACGTGGATGAGATCGAGGCTTGGATCAGCGAAAAACTGCAGACCGCCAGTGATGAGTCCTACAAGGACCCTACCAACATCCAGGTGAGGTTAACAGGCAGGCTGCTGTCCCCTGTGTAGCTGGTGGTCTTGAGCAGCTTGTGTTAAGTATGACATCTTTAAAAGGGGGGTACACCTACCACCCAATTTCCTGGTGAAGCCAGTGGAAATTTTCTTAGTAAGGTGGGCTGGTGGGAAGGTCCCAGTGAGTTGCCGGAGCCCATGCAGAACTGCTGCTCGGTCCCCGTTGAAACCGTCGGTGTCTGCTATGAGGAGGCTGCACGTGGAGTGCCCTTCCGTGTGCCGTCCCCGAACGCTGGGCTGCCCAGGGGAGGCAGGACAGCAGTGTGTCTGTGTGATAGCTGACTTGTGTGTTCACATCGGTGTACTGAACTCTTGTTATTTCAATCTGTTTTTGTAGCTTTCCAAGCTGCTGGTAAGTTCTGTGTTCTTTCAAAGTTTCAGTTAAATGAGCTCCAGTATCTGTGCTCGTCCACGTAGACTCTGTGATTGCGGCCGCGCGCAGTCTGCTGGTGTCTCCTCATCCATCTCTCCATCTGTCTCTTGCCCTCCATCACACCCCGTCCGCGTGGCGCTGTGGGATGTGGCTTTCTCTGTTGTCCTCAGCCCGCAACCCTCCGTCTCGCGTGCCCTCTCAGTTTACCACGTAGGCAAGTTCTGTGCGGTGTTTGATTTGAGGGGCAGTAATTGACTGCTTTCTTTCTAGAGGTGCATCTTCTAAAGATTGTATTTATTTAATATTCTTTCTCTCTTTTTTTTTAAGATTTAATTTATTTATTTTTAGAGAGGGAAGGGAGGGAGAAAAAGAGAGAAACATCAATGTGCGGTTGCTGGGGGCCATGGCCTGCAACCCAGGTATGTGCCCTGACTGGGAATCAAACCTGTGAGGCCCCGCGCTCAATCCACTGAGCTACGCCGGCCAGGGCTTTATTTAATATTCTTAAAGGTGGGAAAAAGAGGAAGAGAGAGAGAGAGAGTCACCAGTATGTTAGTGATACTTTGATTGGTTGCCTCTCATGTGCCCCCTACTGGGGACCTAGCCTGTGACCCAGGCACGTGCCCCGACTGGGAATTGAACTGGCAGCCTTTTGGTTCACAGTCCAGCATTCAGTCTACTGAGCCACACCAGCCAGAGCGAGACGCTTCTTTGAAAAAATGAAACAGCTTTTTCCATGTAGACGTAGGCTCCTGGCCTTTGGTGGCCTACGGCAGGGGGTCTGGCAGAGTGTGAGGATTCCATGCTGGTCACAGGGGAGGGGGAGCGAGAGACCCACAGAGAGGCAGATGATCTCCCAAACAAGAGGAGCCGGGGGCAGAGCGCTAAGAAAAACAGGGACGTTACCCAAGGGGTAGTGAAACAGACTTTCCTGTGCAAATGTCGTTCAGGAGTTGCCTGAACGCACGGAAGAAAGGAAGTCATAGAATGGATGGGATTCAGACTGAGAAGAGTAAATGGGACTTCGGCAACATTTGTGGGTGTTTGAGACGCCTTGCTCTCATTCTTGCTCTCGTTCTGGGCGTAGGCGCCAGGAACCCGGCGGGGCCCCCGGGGCCAGTGCTGTGGGCTGCAGCCAGGCGTCTCCATCCTTGCACAGTTGCTGCCCCTGAAATGAAACACTTGCTGCAGGATTCTTCCCCTGCTACACTGCTTTTTTTTCTTTTAGTTCTTTTTTCCCCAAATAACATTCTCCCCTAAGACCCTGCATTTCTCACCCAGAACTGTGCCACAGCTGCGTCCTTGCACTTGTGTCTCGTGCTCCCGTGCCTCTCTCCCTCTGTGGATTCCTGGAAACACTGCCAGGCCCCTGCACCGGGAGCCCCCTACTCTCCCGGCCCTCCCTCTTCTTAGCAGAGAGACATCCCTACCCAGACTGAAGCCTGGGTTTGGATGGGACCCGGGAGTTTTCGCAATGGCAGCTAGCAAGTAGAAGCCAGCCCGGCCCCGGCCAGCAGCTGCTGTGGGCCTCCCCACTGTCACGGCCGGCCGGCCTGACCACACGCTGCTGCATGGGGCCACTGCCTCGGATGAGGAGAGGGGTTCGCACGCGCATTGTCGCTAGAGCCGCTGTCTGCCGAAGAGGAAGCTGTGGGTGGGAACCGACGTAAAAGTAGATTCAGAGCTGTAGTTGGCCATTACAGTCTTCTGAAAAGTATTAGAAAGTGTTTAATTCCAGGTTTTCACTCCCAGATAGCCAGTCCTGCTGATCTAAGAGCCAACCCCGTTTACCTGTTCCTGAGCAGGTGCATTTCCTCCCTGCTCGCCCAGCCCTTTTGCCGAGCCCCAACAGGTTGGCCCCGCGGCAGTCACACAGATACCGTGGGTGCGTCTCCAAAACAGTGCTGAGCCTTGCCCCAGATCTTTAAGTTCGGTAACCGTCCCTTCTGAGAATCCCTTCTCCCCAGGAAGCTGTCAAGTGCAGGACCAGGTTTTGAAGGGTTTTTTTTTCTTTCTGTTTTTAGAGCAAGCACCAGAAGCACCAGGCCTTTGAAGCAGAGCTGCACGCCAATGCCGACCGCATCCGTGGCGTCATCGACACAGGCAACTCCCTGATCGAGCGCGGGGCCTGCGCCGGCAGCGAGGACGCTGTGAAGGTGGGCCCTGGCTCTGCACGGCCCCTCGACTCGGGGCGGCGGTGGCAGACCAGAGGCTTTGCTGCACGCAGACGGGGGTGCGAGCGGGCGTGGCTGGTCTGAGCATCTGCATTCATCCCTGGAGAGTGTGTCAAGGCAGCTCCAGCAGCACGGGGTGGTCCTCATGGATGTCCCCGTCTCTGAGGGCTCCCGTCTCTCCCCAGGCCCGGCTGGCGGCCTTAGCCGACCAGTGGCAGTTCCTGGTGCAGAAGTCCGCCGAGAAGAGCCAGAAGCTGAAGGAAGCCAACAAGCAGCAGAACTTCAACACTGGCATCAAGGACTTCGACTTCTGGCTCTCCGAGGTAACGCCAGGAAGGTTCCCCTCCATCGTCAGAGGACGTGTAGTCGCTGGGGACGAGAGGTCCGTCTGTCGGCGAGCCCAAAACCACGGGTAGTCGGGCCCTCCCGATGTGCCTTCCAGCAGAAGTATTTGTTACTGGACATGAGCCGCGTGCCACACGCGACTCCAGAGGAGAGGGAAGGCGTGTTCAGAGAAGAGCGAGCGTGTTTCTGGTGGCCTTGGGCTCTCTCAACCGGCGGGAGCGCAAATAGAAACCAGAGGAGCGTGAGCTGGGAAGCCTGCCATCAGTGCCCTCCCTGTACGTAGTGGGAGAGCACAGAGAGAGGAGAGGCGGGCACTTCTGGAGCCCACCACCCCATGAGTCCGTCCGCTCACACTTCCGTGCACGTCTGTATAGCTGCATTTTTTACGTATCGCTGGGCTCACGGGGTACTTCTGTCAGTTTATACTAGGAGTGGTGCCCCGAGTCCCCAGACACCCCTCCTGACTGGTCATTCGAGCACCTGCGCAGTCCGGGCTGTGTCAGTCGTGCCGTCCCAGGTCCAGTCCTGTATGGTAGGATGTTCGGGTCTTCGGCCTTGGCGCTCCGCGCTGCGTGGCAGCAAACAGCCCCCTGGGCCGTCTCTGCCTGTGCCGCCAGTTCTTCCCCTAGCGGTGTGGCCTTGACGTGGCCTTGCTCTGTGTGTTGCCATCCAGTCGTCTTGAAGGCTCCGAGACCCTGCCTTTCGCCGTGGCATTTAAATCCCCAGGTGCTTGAGTTGTTGGTTGACAGGAAGGGGGAGCACCTTGGGCCGTGCGGGCCGAGCCAGGCTGCAGTGACAGCAGTGACACGTGATGAGGAGTGTGCAGCCTCCTAAGACTGGGAGTAGCAGCTGGGTGGGCTGGATGTTCTAGAACTCTCCGAGTGCACTGTACAATAGCCTTTCGCTTTGGTTCCACTGCCAGGTGGAGGCCCTCCTGGCATCTGAGGATTACGGCAAAGACCTGGCTTCTGTGAACAACCTGCTGAAGAAACACCAGCTGCTGGAGGCGGATATATCTGCCCACGAGGTGAGCGGAGGGTGGGGGTGCCCAGGCCAGTGCCGGGACGCGGCTGTGCACTTGGGAAGGGAGAGGGGTGTCCGTCACTCAAAGCCGAGGGTCTCAGACACTGTAGTCTTGGGACTGCTTCGTACTCGCAGCTGTCATTGAGGGGCCCTGCTGCCGTCCGGGCTCTGTGTATCAACATTCTCCATTACTACAAGGAAATACATTTTAGAGGTTGAGTTTTACAAGTCAACATCCACGAGTTACATACTGTGTGACTTCAGTTGCATAATGTTCTGGGAATGGCGAGTGTACGGAAGCGGAGAATGAGCGAGCGGCTGCTGCCGGGGGCTGGGGTGAGAGTGCAGCCGTGAAGGTGCCACCAGAGCAGGGCCTGGGGCTTGATTCCGGAGGTGATCACACAGGTCTGCACGTAGGGTGAAACTGCGCGGGCTGCATGGCACGCTTCTAGAGGCACGCCCAAGTGACCGCGCACGAGAAAGGGTGGATCCAAATGGGGCCTGTGGGCCAGTGACAGCAGCGTCAGCGCAGCTGCTGGTTTGGGTCCTGTGCCGTGAAAGGTGTGACAGTTGGGGGCCTGGCGGGAGGACACACAGGACCTGTGCTGTTCGTGCCACTTCTTGTGAGTCTGTCAGTTTATTGGTCCACTTAAAATAGTAATAAGTCCATTAAGAGCACAAATAACATTTTTATGGATTATAACTCAATTTTTCCAAAAACAAAAAGCTAGAAGGGTGGCATTGGCCATATTTTTGCAAATCTCTTCAGTGTCCAGCTTCATAGAAGCCAGCTGTCCTCTCCTGGCTGTCTCCGGGCCCAGCTGTGGTGGCACGTCGTCCATGCCGAGCCACGCAGGTGGTGTGAGGCAGGAGGGGTGTTCCCGTTCAGGTTGTTGGCGTGAAGGTTCGGCACTGCACGGCACTCAGTCAGTGGGGGTTCGCTAAAGGTCAGTTGCAGAGTGCACACTGAAGCCGTCAGTCAGTTTTTTACACTTTTCTGTTAAACTCCACTGGGCCGTGCTGGACATGGAGGGGCTGTTGTGCCCATGCATGGGGTTACAGCGCCATTTGGAAAAGGCTAGTTTGCTGAGTTAACGTAGATCTTCTGAACACGGGCACCTTTCATCGTGTCTTCGTATTAATTAACGTCACGGTTCCACACGGAAGTCGTTGCCTGTCGGGACACGGTCAGGCTCACAGATGGAGGCAGGCATTTCCCAAAGTCCTGGTTCTCTCATGGAAATTTGAATTTTATCACTAGCAAAAAACTCAAGTTTTCCTTGAAGTGGCAGGTTTCCTTTTTTTAATACCTGACACAATATTTGGCAGATCCCGAGTCCGGGTGAGCGGTTGGTCTGCCAGTGGTGGTCCTTTCGAGGACACGGTGGTCTGCGGAGAGGTGGCTCGATGAGCTGGCGCCGCGTGCCCCCCCAGGCCGCCCCCGGACTTTGGTTTGCAGCAGCAGTGCCCACGTGCGTTTCCGTCGCCTCACCCGGGATGTTAAATGCTGGGGTTTGCTCCGGGACGGAGGCGCAGTGCCGTTAGCAGCTCCTGCTGCTTCTTAAAGGGTGTCGGTGAGGCAGCGTCTTTACTGTGAGTGCAGGGCGGTGGGGAGTCGGTTTCTGTACTGAAGTGTGTACTGTGGTTCTCACAGCCCTGAGCTAAGGCTTCAGCGCATGCCCACACCCCCCCACACACACACCCGTTACTATTGCCCCATGGGTGCACAGATGGTTTTGGCCTTGAAGAAGCCCAAGGTCCACACACCACACGGAGAACATCAACACGCCACACCCCGTGTATCTTCAACCGACCTGTCGGGGAGGAGCACTTCTTGAGCTCTCACTCAGAAGCAGGTGCTCACGGGGACCCAGATTTCTGACCCCTCCCATTCTGCCCCCTACCCCAGGATCGCCTGAAGGACCTCAACAGCCAGGCAGACAGCCTGATGACCAGCAGTGCCTTCGACACCTCCCAAGTGAAGGACAAGCGGGACACCATCAACGGTCGTTTCCAGAAGATCAAGAGCATGGCGGCCTCCCGGCGAGCCAGGCTGAACGAGTCCCATCGCCTGCACCAGTTCTTCCGGGACATGGACGACGAGGAGTCCTGGATCAAGTATGTGGTCCTGGGATGTCAGGCTCTGGGACAGTGGGGTGCCCCTCGAGCCCTCAGTGGCAGTCGGAACCGCAGGGCTGAGTGAGAGTCAGGAGGTCCCAATCTCTCCTGGACGGTGGTGGTAAGACGGGAGTGTGGCAGCAAGGGCATGGCCTCAGCAGCCACACTGTGCTGGCTCCTGGCTCCATCCACCACACTCACTGTGGAACAGCTTCAGTTTCTTCTCCAGATGTCTGGGTATGTGGTGATACTGGTCAGCGACGGCCTCCAAATAGTAGCGACTGACACATGATGGTTGTACTAGACCCTGGTTAGACCGTGCCCTGAGGTCCCTGGGGAAATTAGTGAGCTCCTCCCAGGAAAAGACAGTCTGTTCTCTTCTGGGGAAGATCGATTCTGGAAGGAAGGAGAGGAGTTTGTTTTTAATCATCTTTCTAAAACTACAGCCTGCCTTTTCTAGTTGGTGTAGCATATAAACAGACCAACCTAAAGTGGGGGAAATCTCTGAATGCCTCACTTAAAAAAGATTGTGTCAGTGTCTCTCTCATTCTGTGTGTTATACATGTCCATTTGGAGAAGTGGGTCGAAGGGCGGTGCCACGGTGCCCCCCACCCTCTGCGGGGGCGGACATAGTGCGTGCTTCTGCGCACGTGCATGGACACTGTTCATGTGGGAAATGGAGACTTTTGGTTTCCGGAAGACTGGCAGGTCTTCCTGGAGACGGGGTGGGTGTCAGTGAAGGGCGTCTTGAGGGCCGTCAGCAGTTCTGCCTGGACATCGCCAGCTGGAAGCATGGTGGTGCAGGCACTGACTGCCTGCCTGCGTTGCGCAGGGAGAAGAAGCTGCTGGTGAGCTCCGAGGACTACGGCCGAGACTTAACAGGCGTTCAGAACCTGAGGAAGAAGCATAAGCGGCTGGAGGCCGAGCTGGCTGCTCACGAGCCTGCGATTCAGGTGAGGCCTCCCCTGGCCGAGAGGGCGGCAGGGGATGGGCCTGGTGACACGAGGAGCAGTGCTTTGCTCTGGTTCATGTCACTGAGGCCATGACCCCAGTGTTTGTGACCCCCTCGCCCCAGACCGAGAAGGAGTTTGGATTTGGTGCTGAGGCCTTTGCTTGGAAGCATCTAGAAGCTTGGCTAAAGACTGCTGTTAACCTGCCCGTTCTCACCTGCCAGGGCGTCCTAGACACTGGGAAGAAGCTGTCTGACGACAACACCATTGGGAAGGAGGAGATCCAGCAGCGCCTGGCGCAGTTCGTGGAGCACTGGAAGGAGCTGAAGCAGCTGGCGGCGGCCCGGTGAGCGGCCGGGGGAGGGGCTCCGGGCCCTCCTGCCACCTCCTGGCCCCTGTCTCTGGGTGTGCAGGGGCCGACACTAGCCTGCTCCAGAGCCCCCTCTGAGCCCCCGGCGAGCAGGTTCCGTCGCCAGAACCTGGCCCAGCATGCAGCCCCAGAATCTCCCGTTCCGCCAGTGCTGTCTCTGTGTCAGGCAGGAGGCCTCACCGAGCCGTTTACACCCGCACTTGGCAGTGCCTTCAAGCCCGTGCACGCTCACAATCAGTCGGAAGAGGTCACAGCTGACTTTTTCTTGTCTGCTGTAAATAGGGGCCAACGGCTAGAAGAGTCCTTGGAATATCAGCAGTTCGTAGCCAATGTGGAAGAGGAAGAAGCCTGGATCAATGAGAAGATGACCCTGGTGGCCAGCGAAGACTACGGAGACACTCTGGCTGCCATCCAGGTCAGAGAACCGGGGGGGGGTGCCACCTGCCTCCTTTCTCAGCCCCTGCCTCAGGTCACCCGTTTCCTGCTGGTTTGCTGAGTGGCTGTTTCTTACCAGGGGGTTACAGAGCCAGCGGCCAAGGTCACATTGATTGGTTTTTACCCTCAAGAGCTTGCACTGGAGGTGCCATCCCTCTCCAAAGTTGGCCTGACTTTGTGGGCCACAGTACTCTGGTGCTTTGCTGTGGCCACCGTTAGCATTGTGACACACGGTGGCTGTATTTATTGTCTTAGAGTTCTGGAGGCCGGAAGTCTGAGAGCAAGGTGTAGACAGGTCCTTGCTCCCTGAAACTTCTGGGGGAGGGTCCTTCCTTGCCTCTTCCAGCTCCCAGTGGCCCCAGGTGGTCCTCGGCTATGACTGCATCACTCCAGGCTCTCTATTCTCAGCGGCCGTCTTCCCGGGGCATCTCTCCACGTGTGTCTGTGTCCAGATTTCCATTTGCCTCTAAGGACACAGTCATGGGGTTCAGGTCCAGCCTCATGACCTCATCTGCACTCCATCACCTGTAGAGACCCCTGGTGCACATCCACAGGTGCTGGGGTTAGGGCTTCATCGTACCGTTTGTAGGCACACGTTTCAACACCCGGCATACGTCTTGCACATGTTGGTTCACTTCGCTCTGGAACAACCCTAAAAATAGTATCTCACGCCCCCCAGCTCTGAATCGGGGGACAGTCCGTCTGCTTCTCTCCCTTGGGCTCCCTCATGGCTGTCCTGGGGCGCAGAAGGCAGCTGGGCTGAGATCTGTGAGTGCCGCTCGGGCCACTGGCAGCCAGCCCCTCCACATGGCCTCTCCTCTCCCAGCGGCCCAGCCCGCCCACCTTAGGCAGCATCACACAGGCACTGGCAGAACCTGCTGGGGGTCTGTGGGCCTAGTCTCAGAAGTGACACAATGTTGTCCTCGCTACCTTCTGTTGGTCAAAGTCATCACAAAACATCCATGGGTGGGTGAGTAGACTCCCTTCTTGATAGGAGGGGCAGCACATTATGCTAGAACTTTCCGGAATGTGTGCCACCAGCTGCCGAAACAGTCTGCTTTCCCAAGAACCGGGGCAGCCCCTGAGCCGCGCACTCACAGCAGAGATCCCGGCAGCTAGTCAGGGTGGTGGAGCCAGCACTGAGACAGGCAAGGGGGTTCCCGCCTCTGCAGTCCGGGCCCTGGGTGTGTTGTCTCCAGCGCTTCTGTGGTGCTGCCGTGGTGGTCAGGACGAGCTTGGGAAGGTCCCTGAGGACACATGCTCAGGAGTGTCATCTTCCCCTGCGGCTCGCTTTCTGTCCCCTCCGGGAAGAGAGACACTGCGAACTGACTGCCAGGAGTTTGCCCCCTTCAGAAAGGCCATCCTTGGCGTCGCTCCCGAGGCCAGCGCCCCACCAGTTACTCTCGCTGAGCCCCGGGTTTGCCACCTTCAGAACCGCCCGTTTGTTTCCATGCCTGTCTGCCATCTCAGTCCCTAGCTAGATCGGTGCCCGTGAGGGCCCGTACCTCCCAGGCCTGTGACCCTCTGTCCCGACCCAGCACGTCAGCACCTGCCAGGCGCTCAGTGCCCGCCCGCTGCCTCCCTTGCAGGGCTTGCTAAAGAAACATGAAGCTTTCGAGACAGACTTCACCGTCCACAAGGACCGCGTGAATGACGTCTGCACTAACGGACAAGACCTTGTTAAGAAGGTGAGCCTGGACCCCCGGTGAAACCCTGGTTTCCGACGCCGGGACACCCACCTGCTGGCACCTCAGTTGTCCCCCAGCACTCACACCCAGGGCAGTCACCAAAGCATGGCATGAGGCCTGTAGCAGCGCCATGCCTGTGTTTCATGAAGGGGGAGGCCCCAGGATTGGTTGCTAGTTCTCCCTTCTGAAGCTGGTCAGTAAAGGGAGGGCGCAGCACAGACTTCCTCTGCACCAACTGCGCGCAGAGGGGTCCCCTCTGTGATGCTGGCAACTCGTCTCTTTCTCGTGAGTCAGAACCCTTTGTAGACACTGTGGGAAATGCAGGTAAGGGAGTCATGGCCACCACCCCGAGGCCACCACCTGAGGCCACCGGTTCGACCTTTTGCCCACCGTTTGGGCTTTTTCTTTGCACGCACTGCCGCCCCAGACAAGACAGACACCGGCCTTGTCAGTCACAGCGCTCCGGCTGTGACCCGGCTGCTGTACGGGATGTTCGGATACGCTTTGAACCGAAAGGGAACAGACGTGTCTGCGGCTTCCCCAGTTCAGTCTACCCCGTGTCAGAACGTCTGCCGGACCATTTTCTGTCATCACCGAATGTGTGAAATGGCCATTCTGTGGCTGTGCAGTATTTTTTCTAAGGGGCATTTAAGCTTTTTCCAGTTTTTTACTGTCAAAAGTAATGCTGATGCGTACGTACATCGTTAGAACTTAACATTATAGTACATTTCTGATTGTTCCTTTGGAATTAATCCGTTGAGGAGGAATTGCAGTGTTCATCTTTTTAAGGTTTTTACACTGACCTGCTTTTGGAAGCCCTCCCCGTTCTTCTTCCCTGGTGCACGTGGGCATCCCAGAAGGCAGGGAGGGCGCAGGCCAGGCAGGCGCAGCAGGCGCTGAGGCTGACCAGAGTGTGCCTTCCTTTGTGGCCTAGAACAATCACCACGAGGAGAACATCTCTTCCAAGATGAAGGGCTTGAACGGGAAGGTGTCCGACTTGGAGAAAGCTGCCGCCCAGAGGAAGGCGAAGCTTGACGAGAACTCGGCGTTCCTGCAGTTCAACTGGAAGGCGGACGTGGTGGAGTCCTGGATTGGTGAGCGTGGTCTCGGGGCAGCCCCACGTCCCCCCACCAGCCCAGCAGGACCATTCCGACCCCCAGCTCGTCTGCTCCCTTGGCATTGGGTTTCCTTCTGCAGAGAAGCTCTAGTCAGACGCAGGCGTCAGCCCCCCGGGCAGACCTGGAGCCGGTGTCCTGCCCCAGAGTTGGGCCCCCAGCAGTGCCTGGCACTGGGCCAGCACACGGGTTTGCCAAAAATAAAATGCCCCTGGCCAATGAAAAAAGCAGTGGAGGTCACAGTAGGAACACAGTGAGTGGGACGGCTGGCACCAGGCTGCATTGGCACTGCCCCCTGCCAGCTGCATGGGTCCAGGGTGCGCTTAGCTTTCCGGAGACAGGGAGCTAGACTCTGATTCCGGGACCGTGCGACCGTGGTAGTTTCCGTCACCTAAGAAGAGAGCGAACCCCGTGTCTTCACAGCACAAACAGAAAACGGGAGTCTGGGGTGCAAGGAGGGGCCAGTTAGTGTGGGTTCAGAGACTGCTGTTGGTGATACTGAAATCGAAACATAAAAATAACTGTGTCTCTTCATTTTTTAACTTAATCTCACTGCACTGAGAAGGAGAGGTACATTTCCCATGCTTGGTTTTCTAGGCGAAAAGGAGAACAGCTTGAAGACCGATGATTATGGCCGAGATCTGTCTTCTGTCCAGACTCTCCTTACCAAACAGGTCAGTTGCATCCCCTTGGCTGGCTGACTGAAGTTTGCTCAAATAGTAAGTGTGAGGTGCTCTGCGTCTTTGAGATGTCTGACTCCTGAGTTAGGCCCCGGGGACTCAGCAGTACATGTGGCGAGTCCTGGTCCTCCGGGCACTGCCACACTAGGCGCGCATGCAGAGGCCCCATGGGTGCAAATGGCTGTGTGCCGCAGGGTGAGCTGTGAAGCTTATCCTTGTGTCCGGCCTCAGTCTGCTTGGGGGGCTAGGAAGATGCTGCTGCCCCAAACTGCAGTCTCAAGGACAACAGCAGGTATAACCCAGTGGCAGCACAAGATGGGCTGAGGCACCAGAACTGGCAAGTTGGAGTCTCGATGTGGTGACTGCAGAGTAACTCTTGGCTCCCGTTCCAGGAAACCTTCGATGCCGGCCTGCAGGCCTTCCAGCAGGAGGGCATCGCCAACATCACCGCCCTCAAAGATCAGCTGCTGGCTGCAAAGCACATCCAGTCAAAGGCCATCGAGGCCCGGCACGCCTCCCTCATGAAGAGATGGAGCCAGCTTCTAGCCAACTCGGCCACCCGGAAGAAGAAGCTGCTGGAGGCCCAGAGTCACTTCCGCAAGGTATGGGTGGGCCGGGCAGAGCTCAGCTGGGGAAGGCCAAGCCATCAGTTTGGCACGGGGGATGTGCTCAGGTGCGTGGGGTCACCTTCACAAGATTGCTGTTTAGGAACACCCAGGACAGGTGAATTTACATGCACCCTGGGGAAAGGGGAGCAGGGAAGACAGGACTGCTCAGCAGGGAAGTGGGAGGAGGCAGCCAAGCCAGCCATGTGCTGTGTCAACCCTGGCACCCCCTTTCCTGCCTGCCACCCCCCCCTCGCCCTGCCCAGTCCTCCTGCCCTGGAAGCTGTCACAGCTCTATCTCCTCTACTTTCAGGTGGAGGACCTCTTCCTGACCTTCGCCAAAAAGGCTTCTGCCTTCAACAGCTGGTTTGAAAACGCAGAGGAGGATTTGACGGACCCCGTGCGTTGCAACTCCCTGGAAGAAATCAAAGCCTTGCGTGAGGCCCACGATGCCTTCCGCTCCTCCCTCAGCTCAGCCCAGGCTGACTTCAACCAGCTAGCCGAGCTGGACCGCCAGATCAAGAGTTTCCGCGTGGCCTCCAACCCCTACACCTGGTTCACCATGGAGGCCTTGGAGGAGACCTGGAGGAACCTGCAGAAGATCATTAAGGTGCCCTTCCCGCTGCTCTCTGCGCTCCAGCTGGGCTGTCTGCCGGGGGGGACCTGGTCAGAGAAACCCCTCCCAGCGGGATAGCAGTGAGACTCGGGCGGAGGAGGCAGGGCTCCGTTTTTTCAGAAGTTGGGGGGGTATCAGTCTAGCCACCGCCCATTGCCTGTCATCAGTCACTTCGGGGCCCGTCTTCCCAGAGTTCCCAAGGGGTGAAAGCAGCCAGAGAGTTACTGAGCACTCTGAGCTCACGGAGCATCTCCCAGACTCCTTCCTACTGTCTCTGGGTTGGGGTTAGCACCCAGTTTTCCTGACCCCCAGAGCGATAGTTCTTGTGTTCAGCATCAAAAAACGACTTTCTGCCGCACTCAAATGTTAAGTCAGCTGATGCGCCCACTCCCATGGGCAGAGCCTTCTCCGTCCTGAGCCCATCTGTGCAGGGGGTTGGGGTGATGTGGCATCTGCCTCCCTTTGGCCCTCAGGAGCGGGAGCTGGAGCTGCAGAAGGAGCAGCGCCGGCAGGAGGAGAACGACAAGCTGCGGCAGGAGTTCGCGCAGCACGCCAACGCCTTCCACCAGTGGATCCAGGAGACCCGGTGCGGCTCGGCCCAGGAGCGCTCTGGGCCTGGGTTGAACGTCCAGGCCTTGGGGAGCTTTGCATGAAAGCAGGAGGCATCCTGGGCAGTAAGGGAGCATGGGGGCTGGACGGGTGGGCAGTGCGAGGCCAGTGTCCTCAGAGGGACTTCACCGCATTGGGTGGGACCGTGCATGGCCCCGGTGAACCTTGAGTGGCAACTCGGGGGCAGACTGGCGGGTTGAGTGCAGGGCAGGTACTGATGATGTCGTTTTATTTTTTGTTTTTTTTCTTTCCTTTCTTGTGTCCCCTTCTGTCCCCCACCTCCTGATTGCTGCTGTCCGGACACTGCCTTGTCTTGTGGCTGCTCGGACCCCATCTCCACAGCACGTATCTCCTTGATGGGTTAATATTGTCTTTTTACTTCTCGGGGACTGTGGTGTGGTGGTGTCTCGTGTGCTTGTTCCTCTGCCCTCTGTCCCCCTGTGGCCTGGCTTGTAGAGGATCCCAGGATGGACCTCCCTGTGCCCGGGGCAGGCTGCACTCCCCCTGCCCTGTCCCCGTCACCTCACAAGGAGCGTGTGCCCTGCCCCACGGCCCACTGTCCCTGACAGCCCGCAGTCTGGGGAGGAGGGGCACTCCCACCTTCCCGTTGCAGTCCCAGGGGCACTCGGGTAGGGAATATGAGCGAGCTGGGAGGCCAGAGCTGAGGCCCGGCCTCTGGGAATCCCCATGCTGGCTCGGCCATGGGATGGCACTGGCCATCTCTTCTGCCTACCCTCCTCGTGTGTCCAGGGGGATGGTACTTAGTTCTTAGGAGGCCATGGGCATAAAGCAGATGACAGCATTTAGGGGCTCAGGCTGGTTCAATAAGTCCCAGTTGTGCACTGACCTCCCCCAGCAACCCCAGTTTTCCTGGGGTGGAGAGGAGGACCAGGTGTCATTGACCCTGACTGAAGGCAGACAGTGCCGGTATCTGAGCGGTAGGGCTTGGGAGGAGCCCAAGAGGAGCAGGGCCGCCCCCCGCTCCCCCTCCAATCCCTGGAGGGAGCTCTCCCTCTGATCGTGGCTTCCTCGGGGGTCAGTCACCTTCACATTCCCTCCCAGGCCCACGCTCAGGGCCGGGGGTGGCAGCACCCCCATGCTTTAGGCCCGCACTCCTGAGGCTCTGCAGCAGGCAAATCGACAAGTGGGAGGAGAAAGCCTGTGTGAACGTGTCCCCACATGCTGAAGGCAGAAAGGATCAGGGTTTAGGGGTCCCAGTTCTAGCTTGAACTCGTAAGCCACCTGGTGTCTGCTCTGCTCAAGGGGCTCCCGCCGGTCCTGTCTTGTCTCTGTGCGGCACCACGCTCCCCTTACCGTGTGGCTCCCCCAGCCCCCTCTCGCCCGGCTCTTGTGCGCTGCCCCAAGGCTCCCTGCCCTCCCAGGCTGGCCCTCGGCTCCCTGCACCCGGTCCCTGCCTGGGTGCTGCCTGCTCGGCCTGTGGCGTGTGTCTGTCTTGGTGTGCCCTCCCCTCCTTCTTCCTCTGGTGTATTCATTTGGTTTCTTCTCTTTGAATAGCATAGCATATCGTCGGGTCATTCGTGTCTATCAGTATGAAGTTGGGGATGATCTGTCTGGAAGGTTTTTCTCCTCTTATTTCTCTCCTTACTTCACTGTGGTTTTACCTGTGCACTCTTGACTTCTCTCGGCGGCTCTGCTTTCCAACTAACCCACTGCCCTCGGCTGCTTGGGGCAGAGCAGTCTGTCTTCCTGCCCCTGCACCGGCACCCAGCCTCCTACCCCAGGTCCCGGGGGTGTGCTTTGCCCTGGGGGACATGGCGTGACTGTGAGTCTGACCTGATCTGCTGGGGTAGGAGGAAGCCTGGTGCCTTGCTTTTGCTAGACACTTTGAACTTGGGGAGATTTCAGAGCTAACCCTGGCTCGCTGGGTGTTCAAAGGGTAGGTTGGGGCAAATACGGGTACAGGGGAGGCTGGGCTACAATCCCACCGAGGACATGCGCACAGTGTGACTTGTCCCTGCATGTGCCCCCAGCCCGACTCATCTTTGTTCACTGGAACCCTCCTGTGGCCTTGAACTGTGTCCGCAGGATGGAGGCTCCCCCAGCCCCCTTGCTCTTCAGAACTTGGCCCTGGAAGGAGCCTCTGGTGCTGCCGCTATATTTTGGGACCTGAAGCGGAGGCTTAGTCACAGCCACCACCCTCCTTTGGGCAGAATTAGAACCATTTTTAAAAGCTCAGGTCTGGCCATGATCTCTTAGCACCCGTGGTGTCCATGTCTCAGGGGTCTGACTGCATCTGCCCCTGGAAGGGGGCCTCTCCTCAGGAACCTGCAGGAGACCTCAGGGGTTCCTGGGGTGGCTGTCTGCTTGGCAGCCTCCCTCCTGCCTAGGGCCTCCCATCTGTTGGCAGCAGGGCCCTATGGGTGGTCTCTTCCCACAGTGGCTGCAGAGGGTGCCTTGTCAGTGCCAGCAGCCCTCCTGTGTTCCTGGGAAGTCAGTTCCTGAGGTATCCCTTGAGGGCCTAGCTGGAGTCAGTCACTGTGTCACAGCGGTGCGGGGCTTGAGGGGCCACGTGAGGAAGGGCTGTGGCCTGGGGTGGGTGGCACACCACTCGGAGCAGCAGCTTCCCACGTCTACACAGGGAGAATATGGCCAGCCCTGCTCCCCGGACCACTTAGGGAAAGGCAGACGACAGGTGGGTCCAGGTTCCTTCATAAAAGGAACTGGAGACCGCAGGCACTGTGTGATCTAAGAGGAGTTCATTTCAGGCTTGCAGGTCCCTCTTGCCTCACCGTGGTTCCGTGTTTTGCATTTAGGTCCTGCATGGTGGAAGAATCCGGGACCCTTGAATCCCAGCTTGAAGCTACCAAAGTAAGTCCCCGAAGGGCTCCAGAGCCAGCTGAGGCCCTCCAGTCGTCCACCCCAGTAGGCCTGCCTGGCTCTCAGTCCAGCCTGAGGTGGCCTGGCTGGATACCCCTTCACCCTTTGGCTTAAAGCAGCCTGGGTCCCCACCATTTTAAGGAAAGGTTTTGTCTTTGACGGTTGCTACCTTGAGCCCTGCTTAGACAGGAAAAGGCTCCTCTCGTCCTTGGTGTGTGCTAGGCTGGCCAGAAAGTTTGGTTTTTCACCTGTTAGAACTCTAGTATTGTTTAGTTGTCTTTAACTTCATTTGAGACAATTTTGTTAGATTGTGTTGTGACAGCTGTCATATCTGCATTTTTTTAAAGACTTAGTGAATTTCTGTGTACCCATTTTAACATTGAAGAGGGGAGAAAATATACAACGCTTTTGCCATTGTGCTTTATTATTTCAAGAAAGGTAAAAATGCAACTGAAACAAAAACTGTTTTGTGCAGTTATGTAGAGAAGGTGCTGACTGAGCAAATGTGTCAAAAGCAGTTTGCAAAGTTTTGCGCTGGAGATTTCTCGCTGGACGATGCTCCACGGTCGGGTAGACCAGTTGAAGTCGATAGTGATCAAATGAAGACGTTAATTGAGAACAATCAGTGTTATACCACACAGGAGATAGCCAACATACTCAAAACAGCCAAATCAGTAAAGCTATTGGTGAAAATCAACAATCTGTTATTTCACAGAAAAAATTAGACTCTTTCGCCAACCCAACAGCTTCCCGGAGGGCAGGTCTGCCCACTGCTCTGTGGCACTCACGTTGAAGTCTTGCCCTCTCCTGAGACTGCTGGACCCTACACTTTGCCCCACCCACCCTTCCCTCTGCACGGGGCCCTGCTGGCCTCAGGCAGGGAGGGCCAGGGCCGCTGGTTAGCCTCTTGGGCCCGGTGACCACGGCAAGAGCCTGCCCCATACATCTTTGCTCCCCCACTCTGCAGCGCAAGCACCAGGAGATTCGAGCCATGAGAAGTCAGCTGAAGAAGATCGAGGACCTCGGGGCGGCCATGGAGGAAGCCCTGATCCTGGACAACAAGTACACGGAGCACAGTACCGTGGGCCTGGCCCAGCAGTGGGACCAGCTTGACCAGCTGGGCATGCGCATGCAGCACAACCTGGAGCAGCAGATCCAGGCCAGGTACCTGCGCCCGGCACTGGGGGCTGCGGGAAGAACAGCCCCACCACCTGAGCACAGGTCACCCGGCGTCCAGCAGTCAGGTTACTGCTGAGTGGGGTGGGGTCTCGGTCCCTAATTCTCTTTTTTCCTGCAGGAACACAACAGGGGTGACTGAGGAGGCCCTCAAAGAGTTCAGCATGATGTTCAAGTGAGTGCGCCTGCGTCCTCCCCGGGGGGGTGCAGGCAGGCTCAGCAGCAGGGCCTGTGTACTGAGCCACTCTCCCCTTTGTGCCACAGACACTTTGATAAGGACAAATCTGGCCGTCTGAACCACCAGGAGTTCAAATCCTGCCTGCGCTCCCTGGGCTATGACCTGCCCATGGTGGAGGAAGGAGAACCCGACCCTGAGTTTGAGGCGATTCTGGACACAGTGGATCCAAACCGGTGAGCCTCGGGGGAGGCAGTGGAGAGGGCTCTGCCCAAGGCACCTGCTGCCCCTCCTGCTCACTGCGCCCGCCCCTTCCCAGGGACGGCCACGTCTCCCTGCAAGAGTACATGGCTTTCATGATCAGCCGGGAGACGGAGAACGTCAAGTCCAGCGAGGAGATCGAGAGTGCCTTCCGGGCCCTGAGCTCTGAGGGGAAGCCTTACGTGACCAAGGAGGAGCTGTACCAGGTCTGGGACTCCGCTCCCACCCCGCTGCCCTCGGCGGAGGGGTTGAGGGAGGGCTCCTAGGAAAGCTGCCCCTGGGTCAGGGCGGAGCTGAGTCTCCAGCAACAGGCCTCGCCTTAAAGCCCTCCCCTGCTGGGTGGGGTGTTTCAGCCCCACCTACAGTGACTCTTGGCCAGGCCAGAGTCGCCAGTGAGCTCAGAGAGCTGACCGGCGTCCAAGCCAGGCACAGACCTCCTGAAGCTTGGGTGGTAACAGTTCTGAGCCCGCACAGCCTGCGCTCCCGTGGGCTGACAGGCGCTGTCTTCCCTGCAGAACCTGACCCGGGAGCAGGCCGACTACTGCGTCTCCCACATGAAGCCCTACGTGGACGGCAAGGGCCGCGAGCTCCCCACGGCTTTCGACTACATCGAGTTCACCCGCTCGCTCTTCGTGAACTGACCCTCCGCTCCTAGGTTAGCCCGGCCCACGCTGCTCACCCTGCCGTTGCCTTGCTGCATGTCGACTCCTCTCTGTGCTCTTAAGAAACATACTCTAGACGGTGTCACTTTCCAGTGTAACCTTAAACCTGCTTAGCTTGGGGTAAAATGTAGAAAATGGTGCTTTGATAAACTGCTTCCAGCCCAGTCACAATCGCCATGGGGACCCAGCTTCCTGTCGCGAAGCCAGCTGCTCCATTCCGACTTCAGAAAATCTAAGCAGTTGGCTGGTTTACTCTTGTCTCCCTCCCCCCTCCCCCCAAATCTTGTTTCATGTAAAAGAAATAAACGACTCGACTCTGCCCCAAAACTTGTCTGTCTTCATTGAGCTTCCATCAGAAACAGCGCAGGTACCGCCTCTCCCCACCGGCCTCGGTGCCCAGGGACTTGCCCCACTGCAGTGCCTCACCCTCAGGCAGACACCTCCGCCGCCAGCTGCTCCAGGTCCTCCGTCTCCCGTGGCCCTTGCTCCGTGAACTCAGAGCTCAGCTGCCAGATCTTCACCACACCCTTGGCGTCACCGGCAGCCAGCAGCTGAGTTTGATGTTGGTTAAATTCAAGGCAGTAGACGGGGCTTTCGTCCTGGGTTTGCTTGACTGAAACTGTGGGTTTTTGGGAGCTTTTCTGGAGATCAAACAGCTGCACATCACCTTCATGGGGAGAGAGTTGTGGGGTGAGACAGGCCTAGGGCCTCGTCAAGTTCCCTGCGCACCCAGGAAAACAAACTCCTGGGCCGCAGCTCAGATGAAGAATGTTGCCCAGCTCGGCTCTGTCCCACAAGAGCGAAGGCCTCACCCCCGAACTACGGGACAGGCTGGCCCATGTCTTGTTCCCTACCTCCGCCAGAAGCGGCTGCAAACACCAAGGGACGCACAGGGGACCAGCGCACGGCGAACAGGTACTTGTGGGACAGCTGCAGGGAGGTCAGGGGCTGGGCCTGCAGCATGGAGTGCAGGTGCACGTGCCCGTCGGTCCCCGCGCTCAGGAAGAGGTTCCTGCGCGGGGGAGGGTGGGAGGCCCAGCAACGGGGTGAGTGTTGGGTGTCCAGGTATGGCTGGAGCCTCCCCAGACCCTCCCTGGACCCCCCTAGACCAGCAGTCCTGATTAGAAAGGGTCCGATTCCCTGAGGCCAGTCACCAGGTCTCTGGATGCCAGAGCCCAAACGCAGAAGGCCAGACCCTGCCCACCTGTGGAAAGGGGAGCAGCTCACGGAGTAGATGGGGCCACCGTGGGGAGAGAAGGTGAACTGGGCTGGGGCCCGCAGGGGCACAGAGCTCGGGGCCCGTGTGGCAGCAGCCTCCTCCACTGCCAGGGAGCACTTGAGTGGGAAGCCGCCTTCCGTGCCGAGGATGAAAAGGCCAGGGTCAAAGCTGGAGAAAGCCACCGCCGTGGTCCCCACCTCCGTCTCTCCCCGGTGCGGCTGTGGGGAAGGAGACGGCAGGGCAGAGGTGAGGGGGGCTGCTAAGTGTCCCAAAGAGAACATGCAGCAAGTCCACCTCAGCTGGTGGCACTGGTGCCACTGCCTGCTCGCCCCAACCTGCCCCCAAAGTTCACCTGCACAGGCAGGTCCCACAGGCTGGAGCTGCCCCCAGGGCCATTTCCAGGGGTAGCAGCCTGGCCCCCACATACCTTCTTCAGCTTGGTGTTCCGCGGCAGCTGCTGCACGACCAGGGCAAAGCCATCTGTGAGCTGCAGCTGGCCCGGCCCAGCTGCATGCCAGAGCAGCACCTTCCCATCGGTGGCCACACTCAGCACCTGGCAGCGGTGGCCGTGGCGGGGCTCGAGCCAGACCACCTGGGACAGCGGGGTGAGGGAACAAGGTTGAGAAAGGGATGCCTGCCGCCAGGCCTCCCCGCAGAGGCTTAGGCCTGGGAGCCGCCTCACTGCCCGACCAGGGGCAGGCAGGGAGGGCTCCGAGACCTGTCCCCTAGTCCCAGCAGAAAGCCAGAACAGCTAGAGGCAGCCAGGAATGGCCTTTGGGGTGGCTCCTCCCGGGGACAGGGGTGTGACTCAGGCCTTGAGAGTTCCAAGAATGCTGATGGCAGCTGTCCAACCGCCAGCTCCCTCGTGACCTTCCATGGCTGTGCCAAGCGGGCACCCTCTCTCCTGCTCTGCCTTAAGGAAGCAGGCCCATGCCAGCAAAACCCAGCTCAGAGAGGAGGGGAGGGCACCTCCTTGACCCTCCCAAACACCCACTGCCCTGACCTGGTACACCGGGTCCGTGTGCGTGTCGTCCGTCAGGCCCGTACGCCAGAGCAGTGGGTCCTCAGGACGGCCCATGTCCCACACCAGCACCTCGCCACTGTACAGGCCACCTGTGGGACCCAGCCAGCCAGGCCAAAGCTGACCCGTGCCCAGCAACCCAGTGTCCTGGCCAAGTACCCGACCTCCGGCCCACTGAGCCAGGATGTGGAGCCACTGCCCCAAAAGCCATCCCAAGGAGGACAAGCCCCGTTACCGGGACAGGCCCCACCCAGGAAGCTCCTCTGCTGCCAGGCGAGCTCCCCGCCCAGCCCTCAAGAGGCCCCCAGCACAACCCCCTTCCTCCAGGCATGTGGCTCCTGTCAGCAGCGGCAGTTCCCGAAGCACTGGCTACCCCCGGCCCTCTCATCCCAACCAGGCTGACCCTCACGGCTCAGCTGAGGACCTGCCACCTCTCGCTCTGAGCTGCACGCCCCACTCAGCATCCTCACTCGAGCACAGGCTCACCTGTGGTCTCTGCCTCCCCCTAGTTCCACCCTGGCCGTGCCCAGGGGCTGAGGGCCGGACGGAGGCCTCCCCTTTGGTCGCCCTCTGCAGGGAGGGAAGAGACACGAGGCAGGCTGGGCGGCTCACCTGCAATGTGGGAGGGCTGTGTGGGGTGGAAGGCCAGGCACATGACGGCACTGGGCACTTCCACCACAGTCGACGGCTGCCGGGGGTTCAGGCCTCGCCGGTCCAGGTTCCAGGCACACACGAAGGACTTCAGGGTGCTCCAGTCCCCGTCATCCAGCCTGTGCACAGAAGGCCTGAGCTGGCTCCGCCCATGGGTGGGGCTCCCGCCCTCACCTCTCCCCCACAGCCCGCACACACAGTGGCCTGTGTCCGAATCATACTCAGACACTGTACTTGGTATCCAAGTGCCACAGGCTCCTCCATAGCACCCCAAGGGCATGCCTTTCTCCGGATAAACGGTTCCCAGGAACCAAGCCTGGGCCCATACGACAGTGGGGTCGGGGAGCCTCACACATCAGAAAATAGATCACGGAGAAGGCACGGCAGGTCCGAGGCTCACTGCCCAGGGCTGGCTGGTGGGGACTCGGAGTCCTGGGCTCCAAGCCCCTCCCCACCCCCGCCACCCGCTGCCCAGGGAGTTCTGGGCCAACCCTGTGTAGACGAGAAAACAGATGCTCCAGTGAGAGTCCAAGGGCCCTCCGCTGCCACTCACCGCCCGTAGGCACAGGCCACCACGGAGCCCGTGCTGTTCCAGGAGACACTGGTCACATGCAGACCCTGCCCTTGGGCGGGCGGGTAGCCCAGGGTGTGCAGGCACATCACCTGCAAGAGACAGAGCGTCCCCAACCCTGAGCCTGAGAGACACCCAGCAGGAGGCCTCAGTACCACCTGACAAGAACCACCCCTGGGCTCGCGCTGCCCAGCACCCTGAAAGCGGTCGGGGTCCGCCGAGCGCCGCGCAGCCCCAAGGACAGCGTGGGTCCTTCGTCCGGACGAACCCCCCAACAGGCTGCTTCCAGAACCGGAAGGCAGGGACCAGAGCTGGACCCTGTTCTCACATCCATCCTACACACTTGCAAAAGCTTTGGCTGCCGGAACTGGACGGTGGCGACATGTGCACAGTGACGCGAGTGTGCTCGGTGCCCCAGGACTGTACACCAGGAACTGTTAGAACGTGACAGTGTTTTTTAAGCTCTGGCATCTTGCTTCTTCGCCCATGGCAGGTGAGCAAAGGAGAAGGCTGGCGACACTGGCCACAGTGAGGACTGGCCACGAGTTGCCCGGAACGTGGTCCACACCACAGAGCAAAGCTCCGTGAGAAGTTCCACACTTCCTGGCACCCCCCTGGTCCCACAGAAAGGAACTGCCCCACGGGAAGACTCCTCGGCCTGGAAAAGCCGCGTGGTGGGACCCCTCACACACCGCTCCGGGAACATGGGGCGGGGAAGCCCGGCGCTTCGTCCAAGTGTCCGCGAGCAGTGACTGGCGCTCCACGAGTCCTGGTCCCAGGGGTCAACCACAGAAAACACATGTTTGCACAAAAACGTGTTCACAGCATTGTGCCTAAGAGCCTAAATGTCCACCAGCTGCGGGACACGGGTGGTCTCTCCCTGCAGCGGAATGTTCTTTGGCCAGATAAGAAATGCAGCACCAGCAGACGCCACACCGTGAAGACCCGTGATGACGTTCTGCTCAGTGGCAGAAGCCAATCACAAAAGACCACTCCTTCAGATTCCATTCATAGGACATGCTCGCAGGACACAGAGCGATAGAGACAGAGAGGAGACTAGTAGTTGCCAGGGGCAGAAATGCCTAATGGGTATGGGGTTTCCTGGGGTCACGAAAACTCTCTAAAGTTGACTGTGGCGATGGTCACACAGCCCTGGGAACACATTAAAACCCACTGAACTGCATGGTTTACGAGGGTGAGTTATGTGGGAGAGCAATAAAATCTCAATCAATCTGTTATTTCGAAATAAAACGATGCAGTGAGGTAGGAAGCAAAGGGGGCATGAGAAAATGTTTGGGGTTTTCAGTTTCTTGACTTGGGTTCCGGTTCCACAAATGTTTCCACTTTGTGAAAAGTTGTGGACCTGCCCGGGGCTGGGCGGCTCAGCTGGCTGGAGCACCGCCCTGGACAGCAGAGGGCCGAGTGCCGACCCCAGTCAGGCACGGTCCCCGGTCAGGGCGCATGTGGGGGGCAGCCGATCGTGTTTCTCTCTCACTCCTCTCCCTTCCTCCCTCTCTAAAATCAGCACACATACCTTTGGGTAAGGATTTTTAAAAAAAGAAAAGTCATGGACTTGAACACCTGTAATTTCTGCATGTTTTTATGTTACGGTCACTAAAAGTTCACATTAAAAACAAACTACAGGAGTCTCCCCCTTACCTGCGGTTTTACTTCCAGTCTCAGTTACCTGTGATCAGCCATGGACCGAAAACACGACACGGAACATTCCAGAAATAAACAGTCCCTTGCCTCTCAGGTGCATGCTGATCTAAGTAACGTGCTGAAATCTCTCGCCGACCCACTCCATGCTGCCCAGCACGTGAGTCCTCACTCTCCAGCCTCTCTGCGCCCTGCGCGCCCACCTGCCAGTCTCCCGGCAGCGGTCTCGGTTCTCAGACGCACTGTCGCCTGTCACAGCGCTCGTGTTCCAGCCACGCTTACTTCACCGAACAATGGCACATCCAAGTAACTTTTATGTCCGAGTATTGTTTGACTTGTTCCATTTTATTACTGTTGCTGCTAATCCCCTACTGTGCCTAATTTAGGCACTGAACTTCATCACTGGAATGTGTGTATAGAAACACAGTATACAAGTAACCTAACCTCACGTCTTCAATAGGTTCTGCAACTTTAAGCAAAACAATGTGTATGGAACCGATTTCATCATAGACTAATCGACACAAACAAGAGTTTAGTCCCAGGGCCTGCTGTGTAGGGTTCAGTACCGTCCACGGCTCCAGGCACCCACGGGGGTCCGGGAGCGCGGCCCCCAAGCACACGGGGACCGCCGCATACACAGTGAGCTATTTACCATAACACTGCAGCTGCGGTGATGACCCAATTTCCGGCCCAACAGGAGACTGCTAGGGGAGAGAATTAGGGGTGATGGGGCTGACACACCTTCGCTCCGTGGGCGTGTTTGCCGGCGCAGAACCTGCTCCGCTTCTGACCGGAAAAGCCCCTAAGCCTGGTCGTGGGCACCGTGACTCAGCCGCCAGCAGCGCACGGGTGGAAAGCAACAGGAAGGAAATGACACAGCAAACAGAGCAGAGGTTCCAGGGGGAGGTCCATCGGGGATTTCTTCCTTATCTCTAATTTCTGAGTGCTCGGCAATGTTGTCAGATTGTTTACAGATTTTCTTTTTAATTTACTGGTTTTTAGAGGGTGGGAGGGGGAGAAAGAGAAACACCTCCCACCGCCCCACCCATCCGGCGCTCACTGGTCGACCCCCACAGGCGCCCCACCCGGGCGTTTCAGGACACCACGCCAACGACCAGAGCCGCCGACCATGGCTGTTTACAAATTTTAAAACTGCGGTCTTGCAGTAAGGGCAGCATCTCAGCCCTTCGGGGCCTTCTGCAGCAATGCCAAGGACAGCGGTGAAGTGTCAAGGCCACACCCCTGACAACAGGAGACAGAAACAACCCACATGGGCCAAAACAGTCACCCCGCTACAGGGGGAATAAATCAGAAACTGATGCAGAAGAAGAAAAAGACAAACAGAGGTTCGCTGCCATCCGGTTATATAACAGCGAAGTTTGAAAGCACTCCTTTGCCTGACATTTGGAATTAGCTAGAAACTTCGGGGCCGCCTAGGGCATGCACAGCATGCAGCCACTCCAGGGTGCTGCCCAGTCTCCCACCTGCTCACATGCAGGAGGAGACGACAGTTCTGGAAGCAAGGTTGCTATCCACACGTCCACCAGCTAGACGCAGACATGGGGTGGCGTGCCGGCGCAGAGGGACAAGACACGAGCGCTGGGAGGACCGGAGCTCCCGTATGGGGACGGGCGTGGGACGCTCTGGCAGCTGAGGACGGCCACAAACACACACGCGGTGCTTTCCTCTTCAGTCAGCCATGTTAAGGACGGCACAGCGGCAGCCACACTGTGCCAGCCCGGCACAGGACACACTGTGCAGGCCTGTGACCCAGCTCCCCTCTCGCTGTCTGCATGTCCTAGGTCCTGGATGTCTGTGATGGCTGAAATTATCATAATAAACATGCGCTGCTTTTGTAATAAAAAAAAAAAAAA